>MQUG01000689.1:0-92344 GCA_007213375.1 Steinernema feltiae | reverse complement strand
ATTTTGTACCTGGCGAATACTTTGACATTTGTCCAAATGCTGAGAAGCAGGTGGCGTGAGCATCGACGATTCTTTCAGCCTCGACCAAGTACCTTTGTCGGAGCTCATCGTTGCTCAACAGACTCTTGTTCCAAAAATTCCTCCATTCTGGAAGGTTCATCTCGGACACCTTGTCGGATTTTACAATCAGCGATTGTGTGAGTTTGACTAGATCGCGGAGGTCGTTTTGAACAATGTTGAATTTTTCATTTTCGTCGATTTTTTCCACGAGATGAAGTAGGTCCTTGATATGTGCATGCTTTGCTAACCCTGAAACAAACTTGAAACAAGAAATAATCAACTACTCACATGTTAACGCCAATTTTGAACTGTGTTTGTTGAGAGTTTCTCCGTCCGGTGCATATAACTTCTTGCCCGAGTTGGTGTTTATCTGGTATGCGGATTCAAGACACTGTTTGAAAATTTCAATGTTCGAACGAATTATGTGCGGTAGTGTGTCATCTAGTAGCATTTCTTCTACCATCGCATCCTACAATACGGTCATATCAAAATCAAACAATGTAATAAACTATTTACGGGTGTTTTTGCAGCAAATGTTTGTAATTTTTCTGGTTCATCAACCAGGTTTTGCGTCTTGCTATCATCGAGGAACCATGGCATCAGTTTCCAAGCATCATCACTGACCACGACTCGTTTATATCCCAAATAGTTGAGGTGATTTGTGTTGCAACAGTGCTGAAATGTAAAATTATTAAAATTACCAAATTACAAACTACCTTTAGCGTTCCACATAATTGTACTCGATTGAACAGATATATTTGACATTTTTTAAACCGCTTCCGTGTTGAATCTAACGTTCCAGAATCAGCGATCTTGAATGCAACTGACAAAATTTGAACGATTTTGTCGTTGTTGAGACATTCCAAATTATCTTCATCAAAGAAGAGTGTCGACGATGCTTCATCTATGTATTCCAACAGTAGGTCAACTGTGTTTCTTGCCAATCGCATCATATAGGGATTGTAGGTCTAAATGTGGTCGTTTCATGAGTGTAAAAGAAAATTAACACCAACCTGTCGAATCAACGATACATTGCTAATGCTTGTAACCCGCGACATTTTGGCTATACCATTGTAGAGTTCGTACAGTTTGACCAATCGCGGGTCAGTAGATGGTTCATCATTTTGGACTCGGGACAGTCGCTCCTGGATGTCTAGTAGTTCTTTCTTGTAACGAGTAGATCGTTCTAGCATACAGAACGTGAGCTTTTCCACTTTTGTTCCACATTCGATGCATCGCACATGCTTGGGTGAAATGCATTTCAGATTGCCACATGTCATATAATATTTTGCTTTATATGGTCTTTGGTTGCAACGTTTGTAACTTTGAGGTAAGTTCATTTTGTGTGCGTAGACACAGTGGAGATACATCAATAGGTTTTCACTATCATCCAGAGTCATGGCATCCACTAGGCAGTCGTCGAAATTACCAGCACGGTAGTAGTTTTCGATAATCGATCGAGCTTCGCGTGATGCATATGCAAACGTTGACAAATATTGTTTGTTATTTGTGAAGCGATTGAATGTATCCAATAATTCTGGCTGGAATTACACAGTATATTGAAATTCATTAATTACACAGACTTACGATCATGTCTGCCATTTTCAATGACGTATTCGAGGCTTTCAAACAACCATCAACTAGCAAAAGGTTACCCATATTCGTCAAGTTCCGAATGTTTGTGAACGAAATATGATTCGTGTTGATACAGCTTCTGTTCGAGCATGTCGAAACAACAGCTTCGTATTGACTCATTGGTTGTTTATATTGAATGCGGTAAAGATTCGTCATGATACGCCAAAAATGGAGGTTTTGTAGATCTTCCCCAATATCAATACAGTCGACAACTCTCCCTTCATCATCGATATAAACATGTCTATCTTGTGCAGTAGACACTTGTATTTAGTGAACAAATCTGTAAGAGAAGTTTTCAAACCAATTTCTGCCTAAATATGGGATGTTCAAAAAAAGAAGATTTTTTATTAATGCATCATGCATCAAGTTTTGAAAGCGCACTGTCTGTGGTCTAAATCAAATATCAAATAGTTCATTACATAATGCTCTCGTCAATACCTGCTTGTCCATACTAGATCTCATCCGTTTCTTTGTCACATCTTGAGACAATCCTTTACGTTTTGGAGCCTGAAACACAACGCTCTCACAGTGTTCAGACATGCATCAAGTTTGCCCACCTTCTTGTGATTATTAGTCACAAATTCTTCAACGTCAACAACTTCTTCAGATACTGTTTCAAGTGCTGTGGGGTTGCAGTTTGAAACTACGTCATCTTGCAAGGGGTTGTCTTTGACAACGTCGATATCGTGTAGTGGGGATTTCTCACCGACCGCTTGATCAAAGAGTTCTTCTGAGATTCCATTTCGCATCACGACTTCAAGATGCGCCAAGTAGATTTGGCCGTCAGGAGATTTGTCCTTTGTGCACAAGTGGATTGCGGGTGCTTGTTTCAGAGCTTCTGGGAGCTCGTCCGTTGCTTCCTTCAAGTGGAAAAGCGTTCCAGTCTCGCGCATCAAAGCGAACTTGTCTGAAAACATTGCGATATATCGAATGGCCAAACTCCGCTTACTGTGACAAGAATTGTCGTCTTCTTCAAGCAAGTTGACCATAAACTTGGTGGGCTTTGCTCGTTCCTTCCCATTCGTGCAATTGACTTGGTAGACGTTTTCAAAATCTTCGGCCTCGTTTGGTGCGATTGATGTCCGTTCACAGAACAGGTACAGCTCCGTGCCGCGAATCATTACGCCGGGACTGCCATTGGCAATCGCGTGGTTGTGGTACATGCTCGGTTTAATCACTGAAAACAACCACAATTTCAAAATTAAAATCACTCTGTATGAGAACTGAGAAGCGCATTTTTGTGCTTGTACATTCTCAACCATGTAAATGTACTGAGTATCATTTAAATAAAACGTGTCTCATTGTATGATGCAGTCGTGGTGGGACCAACATCACAATTGAAAGTGGAGGGTGCGACAACTGTTGAATTGTCACAGATGACTCAACGACACATACAACACACAGATAACAGGTTTAATTTTATGTTCACTTTAAACAAACGGGTATAAAGACTTATACAACGACGTCACAAACAACTTGTGGTTACAGTGCAAATTTTCCTTTCGTCGTTTGTCGTTAATGTTCAGCGTGCTCGTGCTCAAGAAAGGTTGAGATTTTATCGGACTAAAAGTTTGTTAAGATATGGACCTCGTCTTTAGTTACCTTACATTTGACATCGGCGATATCGTCATTGTAATCAGATGGTCATTACGTGGAAACATGAGTGATGATTTTCCAGATGGATGATTCAAGATCTGGGTGGCTTCGTTGTTTCGTGAAACGCGCATACAGTATTGCCAAACAGTGTCATCCGCTTTGAACTTGATTGTTTTCTTCGTGTGAGAAGCACCGCCACTGTGCTGCCAATAGTTGACGATAGATACAAAGTTTTCCATACAAAGAGGTCGTTCCAATTGGACAATTGTGTCAATTGTAGTATTTTCCATTTCGATGTAAAATTCGATTATCTGTTCCAATTGACCAGTTGTGCCTTTTCCACATGTGCGGATGTAGTCATTCCGGAGAGTCCATTTTGTTGTCAACAATGGATTGACGTCTTGTTCGTGACCGCATATATAGACACGTTGGAAGTGTGGAATGAGCTGCTGCCAGAGTTCCATCAGTTCGTGATGAAATGAAGACCGTATGTTCATACGTAGAGATTGTTCAAACTCGTCGCGGTTTGCCGGACACTTGATGTGTTTTAACGTGGCAATTTTGACAATATCTTTGACTGATACAAATTTTGTAGTTCTGAAAAATTGAAAATTAGATTAACTCTCAAATTATTGTTTTACCCTTTCTGAATACACGTTCCTTCTATAATATATAGAGTTCGCAAACGGCAAGATGTGAAATACCGGAACAATTCTGGTTGAGTAATTGTGGACCATTTTTCCTTTGCGGACACAGGAGCACTACGAGCTTCTGTTTGGAATCGCAGTTTTCCGTCCACGACAAGAGCATTTGATTGTACAGTCGACAATGTTCAAGTTTTCCATGCCAACATGGAGTGGTGTAATTCGGTTCAGTGTTGGTTTAAATTTGCCAAATTGATCACGTTGGTTTACGAATTGTTCATTTTTAATATTCTCAAAATTTTAATTTAAACGATGCTTTTGCATGTCGAGACCAATCGGTTACTGTCTCAGCCCTAGTGTGACCCTAGTGTGTTTGTCAGTCTTCTGAGAACCGATTTCTCTCTCAAATTTGATAGTAGAGACAAATTTGGTATCTATATTTTTTTTGTATTTCAGTTATGGGTGTTGCTTTCGATGATTTCGGTATCGATGAAATTGTACCAACCATGATTTCTGCAAATACCGCTTCGATTCAGTCGGAGTTTGCCAATTCGGTGTTGAACCGACTCGAAACTTCTCATGGAACAGTGTTCATCAGCGGAACCACTTCGTATGCAATCTACGCCAATAGCTTCTTGGCTTCTGGGTTGCCCTTCATCGGGCCTATCTTACTCCAAACGGCTGGATTACAACTCCAACAGGATTTAGTTTGGAAAATCTTGGCTACCACGAATCATTGTGTAAAGGTAATCGTTAATTTTACTCGACTGTTTTCGATTTTGGTCAATCTTCTCAGATAGTTATGCGATCGTAGTCGACAACAAGAAACAGAAGACGGGAAGTGTTTTCCATGTGGAAGGAGCTGTTGTACCGACTGAACTGGAACAATATCCAAAGGTTGATCTTGCCATGAAGGTTGAAGATGTTAACTGAATTGTCGATGCGTGAAGGAATCCCACTTGATGTAATTTTTAAATGTGCCGGTCTACCAGTCTCGGAACCTGAAGATTACTTTGCTGACGCACACAACTTGCTTGGATTGTTTTAACGACGACATGTTGTCTTGTTGTACGCAATTTCAATTGCACTGATTAGATTGATGTTAATTTAATTTAACTATAATTTTACTTATAAACAATTTGTGTTGAAATGAGTAGAGTTTTGCTCGTGTTGCTCGCTGTAGATATTGTTGTTTTCTAGTTTATGGAGAAGAAATTAGTTTCTATTGGTGCATTCAAGATGGTAAAGGTTTATGAAATGGTTGACCAAGCAGACGAGCTGCAGAGAGACTCCGCGACTATTCGCGCAAAGGAATCGGAAGCGTGGTCGTATATAAACGATCGAATCGTGGAGGACTCGACGACCCTGACGTATCAGGAACTAGCATGTCAAATAGACTATTTCTTTTGCGACTGCATTGGGTATAAATTTAATGGCTTTAAAGATAATCGAAACCAGTTTTAGATTTATGACCAAATTCTATGAGAACCACCCAGACCTTCACTGGCTTATTGATGCAATATTCAATGTTACTCTTGTTGAGAAGGAAGCCGGTGAAGAGAAGACGCGAGTTTTGCTCGCAACTGATAAAGAGGTGGACGCTTTCCGCCAACTGCCAAATACTGAAATTCGTCAATGTACGGTGTACAGTCTCGCACACATTGACTGGTCTATGTCAATTGATGAAGTGCTCCAGCAAGACGACGCACTCATGAATCGTGTATGTCCGGAAAAATGGCTGCGCTTGTGCCACAATCGTCATCCAAATTCAGAGAAGAGCCGCAAATTGGTAGCGAAAAAAATTGAATTGGAACGATTGAAATTTGTTCCTTTGGGCGCATCATCCGCAAGCGCCGGGAAGAAGGTTTGTATTTGTTGTTAAGACTCTCATTGTTAGTATGTTTTTAAGACTACAGAATCTAATATTCTAAAACGAGCCGATATCAACTTGAAATCGTCCACGTTGATGATCTGCAGTCGGGTAAACCCTATCGTTTTTTAAACAGTGTTGATTTTGGTGTTTATTTATTTCTAGCAAACTACGAAACCTATTCAAAAAATGAAACCGATCGTCGGCACTGAAAAGGATATTATACTGAAAATTTTTTTCAAATGTTCGTCCATCAGCGAAGACGTGACCAAAGTTCACAGTTTGGAAACGGAACCAAGATCGGCCGCCGTGGATATACAGTCTACGTCACAACTTGTGGCACCAGTAACCCCAAAGTATTTGGGCTTCTTTGCAGCAAAAAGATTGTTATTGTCAGACAAATTGTCAGATAGTTCTCCGTCTGAGAAACATAGCCGGGTGATTTGAATACGGAGACGAATGTATAATTTACAATTGTTTTAATCCCATTAAGTGAATATATATATATATGTAATTATATATGTAAAGATTGTACAAGATTAACTAACTAATAAATAAGCCAAAAATTCAGTGTTCACTGAGTGCGCAATATGGTTTTCAGAGTTTCGATAAGAGTTGATGGCGAGAGAGGCTCTGGAATGTTATCCTTGTTGTCGCTTTTCCAAGAATGATTGAAGTATATTGCGTATTTTCGGATCCCGAGTTCGAATGACGATATCGACTTGAAAAAACAGACATTAAACTTGACGCCTTAAACACATTGACTCACTTCGCTCCCTTTTTGTGTTGTGGACACGCTGCTGGTATGAGATGCTGGAGACGTTGCATTCGAATTAACCAGTCCTACACTGTGTGGAGCTGTTTGAATTGATAGTGGAATTGTTGACAGAGTCGACGATGGAGGAGTGCGAAAGTCTTGAATGCTTGGATTCGCAGTTTGTAGCAAAGTATTGCTGTTCGAATTAACGGCGTTACGCAGAACACTGTTCAGCTGATTAAGAGTATTCTGTAACAAGGACGTTTGTTGTAGCAATTACTATGACAGATCAATTACCATAGCAGCGGTGTGTTGCGCTTGAGAAAACAATCGGCTTTGGGTAGACGGTACTTCGGTGTATCTCATCGAGCTCATGGCGAGCTGATACAAAATTATAAACGACCTTCAAACGACCTTCATGTTATACCGTTAGTTCGCGTATTGCAGCCGCGAGATCGAATTCTGGATTCGCTCCTCCGTTCTGTACAGTCCCGACTGCGTGCTGTGGTCCAGTGTTGGCGGTGGCTCCTCCGTTCTGTGCAGTCCCGACTGCGTGCTGTGGTCCAGTGTTGGCGGTGGCTCCTCCGCCGAGCCAAGCACGGTACCACCTGTTCCGTCAACTGCTCCGGTTGTGATTGCGCCCGTCGTGCAACAATCGACTCTTCTCCCAGTGAAGAAACATACAGAGAGTGCAGTTCAAATTGCCACTCCAGTGAAAGTGAAAGAAGATGTGGTTCTCCCAAGTCAGATTCGCTCTCAACCAGAGAAAACTCCACAAGTCTCGTCACAGCAAACAGTTGCCGATTGGTTCCCATTCCAAGTCGTTGCCGTTCGACCAGGAACAAACACGAATCGAGCAAACAGACGCCGTAGACCAACGGCAGGTGCATTCAACACAGCGACATTCACCGCTACAACTGACATTGAAGCGTCAGAGCGTACAACCTCCAGATATCCTACGGGACAGTTTCCCAACAACCGTAAGCTAGCAGTTGGATTGAGACCTTTACATTTTTCATATTTAGCCGACCAGGCACAAGCTATCAAGGATGCACTCGCGGCCAGCCACTTGCGAACCTATGAAAACAAGAACGAATACGCAAACGGATTTGCATTCGACCCACAGGACGTTCCTGGAGTACACCTTGCAGAAGGTTGCTACGTTTCTAATGGGCCGAGTAGGTGTTTGTATCCCATTACACACGATGAATGTGAAAATTTTAGATTGGCATCGAATTAACGAAGACAACACGACTGTCCAGGTGAAGCAACTCGCGGAGAATCGGAACCAGAACACTGGACTCTTTGGCCGCAAATTTAATAGCAGCAAATTGCCACTGCCTGCAGCTCAAACTGCACTAGTTACGATATTGAATCATATCAAAACCCGCGGGACAACGCACGGTGAACTGTGTGACATGGTCGCTAAGGCAGACAAGAACGTGGCATTGCTCGTCGCAGATGGAACGATTTTCAACGTTACCGACTCCAAGAAGCCGCTCGCCAACCGTGGATTCTACACATCCGACGCAGACTATCTTAAACGCGCAAACAAGCGCTCATTTGACAAGATCGACTTCCGGAAGCAGTCACAACTAGTTGATGTCGAAGTATTAACTGGTGGCCACATCAAGATCGTCGATAAGACGACGTTCAACGCGAACAACGATACAATTCGCGAACGCTTCACAGTTAACACCAAAGCTTGCGCGACACCGATTGAGAGTGATATAATGGATCGTTTCCACGAACATTTTGAGAGTCAAAATAAGATTCTGGTTTGTACATTTGAATCAATTCATGTTTTACACTCTCCATTGCAGGTCACAAAAATCTTCAAAGATTGCGTAAACTGCGGCGGAGCGCAAAAGAACAACACCACCCGGCTGAACCACATATACGTCATTGAAAATGGCATGACGGAGGAAGATATTAGTTCAACAGATCCGAGCTTCTGCCCGTACAAGTGCAGAGTGTGTAACGTGCATCACCTCGTCGAAACAGCTGGATATCTGTGTCCTGGACTCCAGAAACTGGAAAGTTCGTACGAAATCGAAAAAACTTTACCATTGTTTCGCGCCGCAATTCAAGACGTGCACCCGGACGAGTCTCCGGTAAACAGTGTCATTTATCTTATGGCACCAACTGGTAAGTCAACACACAGGATTCACCAATTGTACGAATTTCAAAATTTTATAGGATCTGGTAAGACGACGAAATCCATGGAGTACGTCTTGAACGCAGTCGGAAATTCCCGTTCGATTCTATGTTTCAATCCCACACAAGCAGCCGCTCGATCGAGCTACAGCTACATGGCTCCGCTGATCAACTACCGTAAACAAGATTACACGAATTACGCGAACTGGTATCGCATGCTCGAGTACGCTTACTACAGTTGGAAGCAGTACAAGGATCAATTCTTCAAAGGAACCGACGTTTCCATCAACAGCTTTGCCATCGCTTTAAAGAGTTTGACGGACGCAGTCGACGCGTTCAATAACGCATTCCACGTTCTACAGAGCGCACAGTATCGTTGCGCATACGTGCATGGAAGTAGCAAAGGAGAATCACGATCTCCAAACTTCGAGTGAGTAAATCGTGAGTAAATGACTCTAACTTTGCAATCATTCAGCTCGGATCGAAATCAGTTGGTTTACTGCACCGATGGATTTTCGGCTGAGTATGCTCCTATCATGGGAAACTACGATATCACCTTTTTCGACGAATGTCACGCGTTGACTATCAACAAAGAACTCGCATCCCATGTTATGCGTGAGAAGATCCGCGAGCAAGTGGAAGTCGGAAGACATTTTGATCAGCGAATCATGATAATGTCGTAAGTACTAGTTAAAAAACGACTTTAAGCTAACTCTACAATTCAGGGCGACGCTACTCGTACCAAAGACTCACAAATCGTCACAGGATTGCACTTTCAAGAAGCTTGTGTCATTCTACGCGACCGAGTTGCCGCAAGATCAACGACAACTGGTTGTCACTTACAAGGAAGTTGTAAGTGCCCGCTACAACGTCAGCGTCTGTTTTGCGTATACTGGCGACTCGATGTGTCTCCCGATCGATCAGTTTTACTCGTACTCTCAACTCTATACGAGGATCGAAGCAGCGCTATATCAGATTTACGCCAGGGCATTTGGCAACGAACCAACCGAGTACACACCCGTAAATGCTGGAGTCTTGATCTTTGTATCAAAAAAGGTAGAGAATCACTTTCACAAATTGCGAGCATTACCGTACTTTGTTTAGGACGAATGTGAACGGATGGTCGAAGAGTTGCGCAAGAAGCACAAGTGCCTTGCAGTACCATTCCATTCCGGATATGACGCAATGCTGTATCGCGATGCAATCTTCAATCCGCCGATCCACCAACGCCACAGGATTATCGTGGCAACGAACATCGCAGAGTCTTCTCTGACTATACCGTACCTTGGATACGTAATCGACTCCGGTCGTTGTATACGTCACAGCTTCCCAGCTAACGGCAACCACGACAAATTTGCCATAGAACAGATTAGCCAGGCTGAAGCTTTGCAACGTTGGGGTCGCGTAGGACGAACCGATCATGGACGTGTATTTTGCCTATACACACGAGCAGAAGCATCCCGTTTCACCGTCGACATACCAGCGGAATTGGATCGATGTGACTTTCGTGAAGTCATTGCGAAGACGTGTAAGATACACACCACAATGTTCACAACGTTCGACACCGTATCTGCGATTACGAATCCAACGCCAACCACACCAATGTCCACGTTGGTTTCAAATACGATGCGCGATTTCGAGTCGCTCAATCTAATGTCATCGACGAATGGTACTGTAACGGTGGCTACTGAAGTGATCAACTGGGTAAGCAATCACAAACAACTAACAACTATGAACATTGCTTGCTTATAGATCACAAAACGTCAGATTCCTGCCAATTTGGCTCTACTGCAACGGTGGCTAATCAATATCATCGCAACCCCGGACAAGACCAAAGAAGAGCAGCGACTACCAGGTCGATTGTACACGCTGGCAAGAGCGTTTGGCATGTCGACGACATTGTTCGATGAACGAAATGCAGGTCGCGCTTCGACTGAACGCATCACACGTGCACATCGCATGTTGTTTGCTCCATTTGGAATGGAAACTGTAACAGACGAACGGACTGCGGATCAATCGGACTTTGGTGATCTCGACTTGGGAATGCACGTCAACTCTTCAACTCGCCGGAAGTGCGACAATCCGGATTCTTCGGCAGTGGACCCGATCAGTGCCGCATCAGATCGGAATTGTATAGAAAATACATGCTCAACAGCGTGCAAGTCTACACCATCATCGTACGTTTCTAGCTCTGTTTTCCTATTACATTCAACGTTCATTTCAGCGTGAATGGGAACGTCGCGAGAGCATCAAACTGGAACATTTCTATCCACAGCTCTTCGATGGCGCTGAATATCGGTCGTTCACATACGCCGTTCCACAATACGAGACCATGGGACTCAAACAACTTGATCTAGCTGTGCTGTACACAGCTCGTCATTACTACCAACAAATTTTGAATGCCAAAGGTCAGCCGGATGGTACAAACGACAAGCTAAGGGCGAAGCCGGTTGTCGCATCAATCCGCCACGTTGGGACTGTGTGTGGTATTCCATCAAACGACTCTCTTCGTTTCGACTTTGCAAGGCTATCACATCTATCGCAATTGATCGTACGCCCACTCTTCAACCGCGAGGACGGTCAGCGTGATCACTATTACCTGGATGTTCCAGCCATAACGTTTGAATCGGTGAGCTAGTGTGTTTTCTTTTCAATTTTAAGTATACAATTTACAGGTCATCGAGTCGGATGCTGAGACAGCCAGATTGGTCTTGCCCATGCGAAAGTGCGAATACGATCTACCCTGGTCTGTGGTCCACGATCTCTCTATTCGAAACTATTGAAGTATTATTGTCACGTGGTTTTGTATACCACTCGTGATTCTCGAGATTATATGACGTGATTGCATATCACACAATTATTATTGTAAACTAACATAGTTAATAAATGATTAGTTCGTTGGACCATTGGATCATGTCATTCATGCCATAATCGTTTAGCTAATCGTTTTGAGCATGAATTTGTAAAGTCGGTTTGAACCACTTTCGTAAATTGCGACCTTTTTCAGACCTCTCTAGTCGTTCCAATCGAAGATGTAAATCTACTTTTCATCCTTCAACACTGTTGCACGAGAGGAGAGACGTGTGCGTTGATTGCAGACTCAATGTCGGATTCGCATAGAAAGCTCAGAGCAGAGTCGCGACAACGCCGCATCGTTGTCGCTGAAGACTGCGATCGAATTGAAGTCACCAGGAGCGTAATTTGAGCGCACGTAGAGAAGAAGCGAAGCGAATCTCCGTAATAATGGAAGAGTTTACGGAGGGTGACGGCTGTCGCGAGCATCCGACTGTCCTTTGCTTCTGTCCACATTCGCCGTCGGTGATTGACTCATACATGATTTTATGATTTTCCTCTCTATGCGACCACAGCGCACCCGATTTGGTCACTTCTTCGTTTCATCACCGATAAATTGTGTGTTAATCCTGTTCACAACGTGGTGGATCGGACCTAGATCACCGAGCACCGAAGAGCAAGCAGATTGTCCACACAAGACGACGATCGCAACTGCAACTGAACCGTCACCGAAGTCAAGTACGTTGTCCCGTTGCAACACAGTTGCCCCCCCAACCCGTCGCCTGGAAGTGCGACAGTGCTCACGGGTTTTATCTCCTATAAAGCGCGCGAATTGCAAGAACATCACGATAGAACCGGAAACGCTCCGATCTCGTGTCATCTTCAGCGTGAATTGTACGGGAGCAGTGTGTGTATGGAGAACGTGAATGGAATGAGTGCGAAATTTTCTCAAAGATGCAAGATGGTCGAGCAACTAAAACAAAACAAAGGCATGCACCATCTAACAAGTTCGTTCTCCACACACTCGAGTCAATGAGACGACCTTAGCGACGTTAGTTCCGTTGCAACTCGATCCGCAACTCGAATCCACAACGACATTCAACCTCTCGATTTACAGTCAAGAAGACAGAAAAGATTTAAGTCGGTCTCGTTGCGTGTCAGGTCTCTTTACAAACACACCTGCAATGTTAACAAATCAAAGACCTGCGTCCTCCATGAGTCAGATGCTAAATCGAGGAGCGAGGAGCAGATGAGTCACTCGCGACACTCCCGAGGAATGTGTTGAAGACGATGAATGTGTGACGATGACATAAACTTCGAATTACAGGCGATTAGAACGGAGCGAGGGCCATATGGTGGGGGAATGATATTTGCGCGGATGGTCTAACAACGAGTTGTGGTTCTACTATCAATCAGCTTACGATCCATACATCGCTTCCGTGTCCCATCAGGTCATTGTCCAGACACACTCGCATGTTAACAAAACAAAAGACCTACTTATTTGGAAGCATAGAAGAAGAAACGCAGACAGACAAACATACCACCAATGAGCCACCACGCACACACCTTTCTGGTTTTTTTTCTGGTAAAAATTTCTCCTAAAATTCCTTCAGGTGCAACGGTGCTTTCAAGCCATCGACGAGAACACTGACGAGGCGCTTCAGTCGCCAGGAATCCGGGACATTGATCGCGACACTCTGATGGCGATTTTGAGGCGCAGCGAATTGGATCCTTCGAACGAGTTAGTGGTTTTCAACAGTTGCATCACGTGGGCCGAAGCCGAGTGCGAGCGCCTCGATCTCCCCCTCAATCCATCGAATCTTCGCGCTGCACTCGGAACAGCGCTTTCGCTGATCCGCTTCCCCCTCATGAACGTCCACGAGTTTGGACAAGCAGGTTAGTCTCTTGACTGATTTTCTCCGATTGCGGGATACGCATTCAGCGAGCACTTTCCTGCTAACGTGTGAGGAAATTGCCCAAGTCTTCCTCTATCTGACCGTCCGCAACCGCCAATCAGCTACTCGAACAATTTCCGCTGCAACTCGCGCTCCCGTCACGTCGTCCACCGATTCAACCAACTCTCGCCGAAGCGATGCACGAAACGCGAAAACAAAATTTGGTCAGTTGCTTTCACAATCAGATCAAAATTGTCTTTTCTGTGGAAAACAACATTTGGTGAGTGGCGAAGACTGTAGTCTACTTCGCTCTTTGGAAGAGGAGCGACCGAGTGGCGAAGACGACGCCAATCGATCGATATCAGAGCACACTTGTTGTATTCTGTGCTTCGGTGACACTTCCACACACGTCTTCATTCCTCCAAAACACACCTATTCTTCTTTTTTGCATGACAAGAGCTTAAAATGGGATGAATGTATTATGGGATTACTGTAGGGCCTATAGGTGTGATTCAGTTTCACCACGGATCGCGACATTCTGGTGAGCGGCTTGGGAGTCGACGGAATGGGTCCGATAAACAAACCGCATATCGCCTACATGGACGAGAAAGTGTCGAACGAATGGTGCTGCCAAGTCGAGATTCAGGTAGCGTCCTCTCGATTCTCGCGCAAGGTTTCTATCTGCAGCTGAATCCGGCTCCCGATTCGCGGGAAATTGCCGGTGGCCATAACACCTTCGATTCGGTGAGCGAAACTTGTCAGTTGCGCGGAATTTACGGCGATTCGAAGCCGCTGATCGCCAGCTTTACGAAACCAATCGCAATTCCCGCCAATTTAACCTACATGGCTGCAGTGCGCTTTGTCGTAAGTAGTTCCGTTGGTCGAGTTACGTGACCGAGTTCTGCATCAGATTGATTTACAGTCAAGAAGGCAGAATAGATTTAAGTCGGTCTCTTAAGTCGGATAGGAAAAAGGATATTAAGTCGGAATTAGGCGATTAGAACGGAGCGAGGCTATATGGTGGGGGGAATGATCTTTGCGGCGCCCTGATGGTCTAACATCAGTCAGGGTCTACTATCAACCAATGTGGGTCTACTATCAATCAGCCTTATGATCCACCCATCGCTTCCGTGTCCCATCAGGTCATTGTCCAGACACACTCGCATGTTAACAAAACAAAAGACCTACTTCTATACCAATTTCAACGTTTCAACACATACGCGCCGTAGCTCATTTGGGTTCATTTTGCGCCGTGCAGTTCCCCATCCAGGGAGGAAACATTTTCAAGGAGCTCTGCAGCATTTATCTTCAATTTAAGGTCGTTTGCGCCCACTCTCAAGCGCTCTTACAGCGCAGTTTTAGGTGTGCACCAAGTCGATCACGTGTCACAGCATCTCGATCAACGCTGTCGACGCGAGCTACGGTTTTATGTGCGGCGCAGGATACCAACTCTTCGAGGATCATTCCGCGTGCTTCGCAGAGGTGAGCGCGAGGCTTCCGGGAGCGTCCAGCGAGTTTCCAATTCAGATCGAACTGGAAAACGACTACATCGCGTGCAAGAACGCGGCGAGCGTCGCGATGGAGGACGCGACGAAAATGAAGCGGGAGGACATCGAAGCCTACTTCCAGAGCCTCTGTGAAATCATGGACGAGTATCTCCGCTGCTGTAGGCCTCTCGTGAACCGAAAATGCGGACCTGAGGCGTGGAACCTCGTTTCTCAGGTGACGATTGACAGTTTGCAGGTGAGCCTCGTTGTGGAATATCCGGATTGACTGTGCGCACTTGTAGGTCACGATGCCCACGTGCGAAATCAGAAAATCGCTCATGTAGCAACTCGGTAGTAACTCGTTTTGTTGCTTTCGGCTTATTTATTGTCAATGTGTGTTGATACTCATGCGATAAAGCTAGTTTTACCCACGTGGGTTACTGTAGCTTTGATGTTTGATCAGGTGCCGGTGGGTCGGAGTGTCTCAGCTCCTCTCCTCTGCAGGCGATGAGCGCGTGCCGCCAACGTCATCGCCGACCTCAATTTGTCCTCAAGCGGAAACTCGCAATTCCCACCTGATTAATTTACTTCTGCAAATTGCGATTTGATGCGATTGACTCGTCCACGGCATTCCCATAAGCAAATGTTGCAGCGCGGCCGGTTACTTTCGACGGTTTCTGAATAATTCATGTGAGAACTACGCACGTGTTCCAACCCACAAGAAGCTGAATTTCTCTGAAAGTGCGTTGCGTGATTATTGGGGCTGGAATCAGGTGGCTTAGCAGGGCTTGGAGAGGAGAAGAACTCCGCCTAGACCGAGATGCAAATGCAATGCGGCTGCCCCATCTCTGACTGCGTAAAAGCGATGAAGCTGCAGGTGATGCGGTCAATCGTGTGAGGTGAGGTATGATGGCCTCTCAAATGTGCACTCGATTGCGCCGCCGTTAACATACGAAACATCGCACGAACTTGGGCGAGTCGCGGTGCTAATAACCATTCCTTTCGGACTTCTCTGTACAGCTTCCCCAGGCAATCTTCGATGATTGATCGAGGCGGAAGCGCAGCCGCTTGCGCAGGTGATTCGCGCATTCGGTAAACGAATATTTTGCTTTGACGTCGTTTGTTTGTGACCAACGCGCATTTGCAGAGATGCAGAATAGTAAAGCGGTAGTCCACGAGAAGAGAAGGGTTACTGTAGCCACGTTCCATGTTTCATAAAATCAATTTCCAGATCAACCGCCGTGGGAATCAACTCCCCTTTCAAGCGCATAAATCCACCGATTCCGACATGACTCGTTTCTAACTTTACCCAGAAAGCTCGGATGCGACCGCCCTCCGCTTCCAGATGATTCCCGGGTGCACGAAGGCGAGTTGCTCGATGGAGCACTGCAACGACGCGCTCCTCTCGAAGAACTTCCCGGGGAACCACGTCTTCGACCTCCTTTCCATGTGCAAGGTGAACATGGGCGTCGGGGGCTCCACCGCCCTCCTCAACATCCCCGTAATCCTCGTTTTCCTTTCTGGTCGGCGATTCCGCCAAGACAATAAGGTGAGTGCGCGGCGGCAAACAGTGATTCTACCGTATACCCCTGCAGCTGCTGATAGCGCTCGCCATCGGAGACCTATTCAACTGCCTCGGAGTCGGTCTCATGGGACTCGATCGCTTCATCACCTATTCGGAGATCCGCGAGGTCTGCGCGACGCCGACTGAAACGTCGTGGACGTGCGCGCGAAAACCCTACTTGGCGTTTCGCGTAATCGGGAATTTGTGGCCTCCCGCAGTTCAATTTCTCATTGGTTTCGAACGAGCGTACTGCGTCCTCTTCCCAGGCGCCTTCAAGCGGTACACCAATCTAAAATCCCTGTTCGCGCTCTCATCTACCGTACTCGTAACGTTGGTAGCGCTATCCGTAATTCAATGCTAGCTCGATTACAGGACAAATTGTACCAATGGAACCAATTGTACCAGTTATACCGTAACCATTTGTCGAAACTACCGTAACTCACCAAAGAAGCCAGTTGCTTGTCGTAGGCGGCCGCGATTGCCCCGATGTCGACGCTCTTTCCAGGAGCCATTCTCGCCAGCAGCCGATCAAACCGTGAGATCAGAACGGATCTGACCACCTATTCACCACATTGCCGCTTCCGTCTAGACCAGTGAGGGCACATTGCGGCCTCCGCAACGACCGACGATGACGACGACACAATCGATGACTTTATTTGCGTTTTGTTTTCTTCTTTCCCTTTTCTCTTCATCTCCTCTCTTCCTTCGATCTCGTTGTTTGTTCACCTCGTTCGCATTCGAACGAAGCGTCAACAAAGAAAAACCTGCGTACGTGACCGAATGGTTAAAAATGCTTTTATTGCAGAAAATATTGTAAATATTAGTTACAGTTAAGAATTGGTTATAATATTATAATATAAAATTATGTTGTGGTGGAATACGAATCATTTCGTGTCTGTTGAGTTGACGTTGACTCTTGCCCATGTCAATTGGATTGTTTTATTCCAAGTCGTGTGGTTTGCATGTGGTTTTACCTCACCAATAACAAAGCGTTTACAGTCTGCTAATGGAGATTGTACCATGTGTTTAAAAAATATCAATATTACCCATGCAATATCGCTTGTCCAACGATAACCCTGTTAGTTTTCTATTGAAGATTTCAGGAGCCGTGAGAAACGGATAACGGCGTACAGTTGCGTCGGTATCCAATATCACCCCAACATACGGCTCGTCCTGAATGCACAAAGACATCAAATATGGTGGTGCAGAGTAGAAACATACCAGATCGACACTCCTGTTGTGACGTGACATTACATGTCGTAGAGAAGAATCCAATATATTGACAAATATATTTAAAAACCCTGCCAATTGCTCCAGTGTTACATCGTGGAAGAAATGCGTTTTCAGAGACGCAACCAGTGGATGATCTGATGTGATCGTGGAATCGCGATGGTTTCCAATTTCGTATGCGTACGAGTAGAATTCTTCTATTTTCGTTGTAGATTCGACTTTTCTGGCATCAAGAAATCGTTGTAGTATGCGTTCAAACTTGACGTTCCAATAATTTAGATATACCAAACATTCATCGGATTTCCAATTTGGACATGATGCCAGGTTGTTTTTGATTTGAGCCACTGTGGTATAACGATTTTCGTTACACAGTTCGAATGTCTTTCTGATGGCATATCCTTTGCGGAAACTCTTTGCTCTGATCTGGTTTGATGGCATATTGAGAGCGTGCGCAATGGAAGTCATTAACGTAATTAATGGTTTCATGCATGACATCGGTTGCTGAATTTGAAAATACATTTGCTCTGCAGTGAATAAAACTGTGTACATACCGCGTAAAACATCCCAGATATGTGGTGGACGAAAAGGGGTTCATCTTTGTGGCCATCGACGATGACGTAATCTCCATTTGTATCTGTTTCGAGCACGTTTCTGAGCCGCAGGTACAGTATCATCCACCGAACAAGGCAATATTTGTGGCGGATTTCCGTTACTTGCCACGGGGTCTCTGCGAGTCCGTGTTCTTTCGAAGTCTTGCTGTACGTCAAAGTCATCTCTAGCACACATTCACCCTTGTAGTTCCTGAAAGATTGGCGATAGAACGCGTAAAGGATGTATCGCAAACCGTAAAAATTTTACTTGTCGCAGTTTCATATAAGCCTCAGATTGCGTAATATTTCTAGGCAAAATACCCCCCGGGCGCCATCCAGTTTCCAATAATACAAGAGTTAGAACGATATCTAAAACAGTTGGTTTGCTAACAGATTACTGGATAGAGCTTACCAGAAATATCACACGGTGATAGTTGTGCTTTTTCGATGATTCGATCGAGTGCTATGTACAAATCCGGTTTCATTACAGGGTAGAGTATGTCGAGTGCTTGAGTTTTCTCATGTTTCTTGTATTGCGGGTCAAGAATCTTCTTGGTGAATGCAACCCACTCCTTGCCTGTGCCAGGGATGATCTTTATGGCAGTTAGCTATAATTTGGAGTTGAATTGATCATAGGCTCATAAGTAGCACAACTTACAATTGCGATGACATCTTCACTATATTTTAAAACCGTTCTTTCGCTTAGCATCTGTGATTGATCCGAGTGTGGGATCGTATTTGCGGAGTCTGACTGTCCAACCAATGCGATTGTTTGAAACAGTTTTAAGCTTCTATAGTGGGCACTTTCTGCGCCGTCTGATCGACAATTGAAAACTGTATAGTTTGTGATGAGCTCTTCTGGTTTTACGGAAACCAATGTAGTATCAGATGCCACGAGAACGCATATGAAACGGTTAAGGCATTTTACTGGATCAACTGAAAATGTTTGCTTAAAACAACCCAGATTTACAAAGTTTGTACCTGTCGAATACTTTGCCATTTGTCCAAATGGTGAGAAGCAGATGGCGTGAGCATCGATAATTCTTTCAGCCTCGTCAAATATCTTTGACGCAATTCGTCGTTGCTCAACGGGTCCTGTTCCAAAAATTTCTCCAATCTGGAAGGTTCATCTCGGACACCTTGTCGGATTTTACAATCAGCGATTGTGTGAGTTTGACTAGATCGCGGAGGTCGTTTTGAACAATGTTGAATTTTTCATTTTCGTCGATTTTTCCACGAGATGAAGTAGGTCCTTGATATGTGCATGCTTTGCTAACCCTGAAACAAACTTGAAACAAGAAATAATCAACTACTCACATGTTAACGCCAATTTTGAACTGTGTTTGTTGAGAGTTTCTCCGTCCGGTGCATATAACTTCTTGCCCGAGTTGGTGTTTATCTGGTATGCGGATTCAAGACACTGTTTGAAAATTTCAATGTTCGAACGAATTATGTGCGGTAGTGTGTCATCTAGTAGCATTTCTTCTACCATCGCATCCTACAATACGGTCATATCAAAATCAAACAATGTAATAAACTATTTACGGGTGTTTTTGCAGCAAATGTTTGTAATTCTTCTGGTTCATCAACCAGGTTTTGCGTCTTGCTATCATCGAGGAACCATGGCATCAGTTTCCAAGCATCATCACTGACCACGACTCGTTTATATCCCAAATAGTTGAGGTGATTTGTGTTGCAACAGTGCTGGAATATTAAAATAGTTAAAATTTAAAATATTACAAACTACCTTTAGCGTTCCACATAATTGTACTCGATTGAACAGATATATTTGACATTTTTTAAACCGCTTCCGTGTTGAATCTAACGTTCCAGAATCAGCGATCTTGAATGCAACTGACAAAATTTGAACGATTTTGTCGTTGTTGAGACATTCCAAATTATCTTCATCAAAGAAGAGTGTCAACGATGCTTCATCTATGTATTCCAACAGTAGGTCAACTGTGTTTCTTGCCAATCGCATCATATAGGGATTGTAGGTCTAAATGTGGTCGTTTCATGAGTGTAAAAGAAAATTAACACCAACCTGTCGAATCAACGATACATTGCTAATGCTTGTAACCCGCGACATTTTGGCTATACCATTGTAGAGTTCGTACAGTTTGACCAATCGCGGGTCAGTAGATGGTTCATCATTTTGGACTCGGGACAGTCGCTCCTGGATGTCTAGTAGTTCTTTCTTGTAACGAGTAGATCGTTCTAGCATACAAAACGTGAGCTTTTCCACTTTTGTTCCACATTCGATGCATCGCACATGCTTGGGTGAAATGCATTTCAGATTGCCACATGTCATATAATATTTTGCTTTATATGGTCTTTGGTTGCAACGTTTGTAACTTTGAGGTAAGTTCATTTTGTGTGCGTAGACACAGTGGAGATACATCAATAGGTTTTCACTATCATCCAGAGTCATGGCATCCACCTCTAGGCAGTCGTCGAAATTACCAGCACGGTAGTAGTTTTCGATAATCGATCGAGCTTCGCGTGATGCATATGCAAACGTTGACAAATATTGTTTGTTATTTGTGAAGCGATTGAATGTATCCAATAATTCTGGCTGGAATTACACAGTGTATTGAAATTCATTAATTACACAGACTTACGATCATGTCTGCCATTTTCAATGACGTCTTCGAGGCTTTCAAACAACCATCAACTAGCAAAAGGTTACCCATATTCGTCAAGTTCCGAATGTTTGTGAACGAAATATGATTCGTGTTGATACAGCTTCTGTTCGAGCATGTCGAAACAACAGCTTCGTATTGACTCATTGGTTGTTTATATTGAATGCGGTAAAGATTCGTCATGATACGCCAAAAATGGAGGTTTTGTAGATCTTCCCCAATATCAATACAGTCGACCTCTTCTCCCTTCATCATCGATAGAAACATGTCTATCTTGTGCAGTAGACACTTGGATTTAGTGAACAAATCTGTAAGAGCAGTTTTCAAACCAATTTCTGCCTAAATATGGGATGTTCAAAAAAGAAGATTTTTTATTAAAGATGATACCATTGGGAAATGACTTTTGATGAATGCATCAAGTTTTGAAAGCGCACTGTCTGTGGTCTAAATCAAATATCAAATAGTTCATTACATAATGCTCTCGTCAATACCTGCTTGTCCATACTAGATCTCATCCGTTTCTTTGTCACATCTTGAGACAATCCTTTACGTTTTGGAGCCTGAAACACAACGCTCTCATGATGATCAGACATGCATCAAGTTTGCCCACCTTCTTGTGATTAGTAGTCACAAATTCTTCAACGTCAACAACTTCTTCAGATACTGTTTCAAGTGCTGTGGGGTTGCAGTTTGAAACTACGTCATCTTGCAAATGGTTGTTCTCTTTGTCAACAATATCGACAATCGCATCACAAATTGGAGAGACTCTATCACCGAGAGTTTGATCGAAGAGTTCATCGGAGATTCCATTTCGCATCACGACCTCGTGATGTGCCAAGTACATTTTTCCATCGCGTGCTGTACATTTTGTACACAAGTCGATCGTTGTTGTCTGCGTCAGAGCTTCTGGGAGCTCGTCAGTTACTTCATCCAAGTGGAAAAGTGTTCCAGTCCCGCGCATCAGAGCAAATTTATCTTGAAGCGCTTTGGATATATCGAATAATTAAGCTCCCACTTACTGTGACACGAGTTGTCGTTTTCTTCGAGAATCTTGACCACAAACTTGGTTGGCGTTCCTCGCTCCTTCCCGTTGACGTAACTAACCTGGTAGACGTTTTCAAAATCTTCGGCCTCATTTGGTGCGATGGATTTCCGTTCACAGAACAGGTACAGCTCCATGCCACGGATCATTACGCCGGGACAAGGGTTACGATTGGCAATCGCGTGGTTGTGGTACATGCTCGGTTTAATCACTGAAAACAACCACAATTTCAAAATTAAAATAACTCTGTATAAGAACTGAGAAGCGCATTTTTGTGCTTGTCCATTCTCAACCATGTAAATGTACTGAGTATCATTTAAATAAAACGTGTCTCATTGTATGATGCAGTCGTGGTGGGACCAACATCACAATTGAAAGTGGAGGGCGCGACAACTGTTGAATTGTCACAGATGACTCAACACAAACACACAGATAACAGGTTTAATTTTATGTTCACATTAAACAAACGGGTATAAAGACATTATACAACGACGTCACAAACAACTTGTGGTTACAGTGCAAATTTTCCTCATTTCGTTGTTTGTCGTTATTGTTCAGAGTGCTCGCGCTCGAGAAAGGTTGAGATTTCATCAGACTGAAAGTGCGTTAAGATATGAACCCTGTATCTGGTTACCTTACTTACATTTGACATCGGCGATATCGTCATTGTAATCAGATGGTCATTACGTGCAAACATGAGTGTTGATTTTCCAGATGGATGATTCAAGATCTGGGTGGCTTCGTTGTTTCGCGAAACGCGCATACAGTATTGAACTGTGTCATCCGCTTTGAACGTGATTGTTTTCTTCGTGTGAGAAGCACCGCCACTGTGCTGCCAATAGTTGACGATAGATACAAAGTTTTCCATACAAAGAGGTCGTTCCAATTGGACAATTGTGTCAATTGTAGTATTTTCCATTTCGCTGTAAAATTCGATTATCTGTTCCAATTGACCAGTTGTGAAACGAGTCATGTTGGCATTTCTAACTCTCCTATCGATTTGCAGTCAAAAAGGCAGAATAGATTTAAGTTGGTCTCGTTGGTGTCGTGTCACTTGCAATGTTAACAAATCAATGACCTGTGTCCTGAGCGCGTTTCACAATTTTCACAAAAGAGTTTGATGTAGTCGTGGTGGGGCCAACGTCACCATTGAAAGGTGGAGGAGCCAACTGCTGTGCGTGCTGTTGAATTGTCAATGACTCGGATGGAAAATGTTGATGAAACACACACCATTCGCTATCGTTTTATTTTCACGATAAACAAACAAGTGGTTAGGAACATTGTTCGTGTAGCTGCTCCAGATGGCTAGAGAGACTCTTCCGACTGGTTCGCGAGTCGATTGTTTTCTGCAGATTCGCCGACGCCTCAGCGAAAAACGCATGTCCTCCAATCGCCGTAATAGTGGAAGAGTCGACGAAGGGTAACGAAGGCGACGCTGACATAAACATCGAATTGTCCAACGGAGGCGATTTGAACGGAGCGAGGGCCATATGGTTGGAGGAATGGGGAATCTTTGCGCCCTGATGCGTCTAACATGAGTTGCGAATCTACCAATCAGCCTACGATCCACATATCGCTTTCGTCATTGTCATACTCCAGGTCATTGTCCAGACACACTCACATGTTAACAAAACAAAGACCTACTCGCAACATGGAATCATAGAAGAAACAAACCACAAAATGACAACACTGTCCAGTTTGCAGAGTCCAATTTGTTGTCAACAATGGGTTGACGTTGCAATCATTTGAAAGCCCAAAAATACACACACGACTCCGCTTCAACAGTTTGGTCTTGTAGCGAGCAGCCTGGAATGCTACACAGCTACGATAGTTACGTAGTTTGAGTTTACTCGAACTCAAACTACGTAACTATCTGAGACCCATCCGACTCGCACGCAATGTCTCGCACGTGATCACTAACGAAAATGCCGTAACGCAACACACTACGCACGCGATCCACTTGTTCCCCACCTATGAAGGGAAGTCCGACAAGATCTCCTTCAAGGAATTCTACGAAGCCTTCCTTCAGACGGGCCGACGGCCGACATACGTCAACTCTTCGCTGAACCGAGATAAAAGCGTCAAATTCGACTGTGGAAGAAGCGCGGTTTTCAGCAAACCGTTCGCCACCTTCATCTACAACGCGGAGACCATCGGCTACACGACCGCCTTCGTTCTGAACGCGATCGCCTTCATCAAAGCGCTAAAGATCAAGAAGCGAATGTTTGAGAGAATCTGCGATTACAGTAGAATTGATTCTGCATTCAGGAACACCGCAAAGTCCTCTCGCGACATCCGTAGGATCCGCATCTGTCTCGTGGTCACTCTCCTTTCTCTGATCCTCGTAGGCGCTCCAAACGCCTACGCCACTTTCCTCTCTTACATCGCTCCAAAGGTTCGTTCTGACAGTCACTTCTCCGCCGGCACTCCTAGGTCATCGTTGCAGAGATCGAATGACGAGGTTGGTGTGAATCCCACTACGGTAATGGCCTGCGCCAACTCGTCGCTGAACATTTTTATCTACATTCTCCTAAACTCCGAGTTTCGGGAGCGTCTTCTTGCCTTTCTCCGCTGCCGGCGACGTTCTGATGTCAATTCAATGGTCGTCGTCTCCATCAGCCGCTCGACGGCGGCGCCTTCAATCCGCACGATCGCCTCGTCGCAGGTCTTCGCGACTCGACGCACCAACCGATGAATTCTTTCTTCAGCGCTTTTCGTGACCTTCCCTTCAATACATCAATAAAATGTTCATTACCAGGGCAACCCTCTTCGCTGCTAAACATTGTCCTCTCGAGGATCATTCCATCCCTCTAATCAACAGCTGTCACACATGAACCGATGCCCAAGTGGGCTTAATTCTGATACCTTTTGCGTTACGAGTCATTTCAGTTGAATTCGTTCGTTCGTAAACGCAAATTTGTATTTATGAAAGTGTAATTTCAGAGAATGGAAACCGACAAACAATTACGCGTAATGAAGGTGTTTAACTCGCTACTGCGTCGCGACGCGCTCGCGCGTCTTAAAATCAGACCAACGGTTGTCCCCGCCAGTCCGTTCCAAAAAATAATCCTTCTCGCGCGTAACGCGAGCGGATTTCTCACTGTCCGCTTTGTTCGCGAAGCTTTTTTATGTGCAAGGCGCAATCGCTTCTGCGCACGTGCGTGAGAGAGTCAGACGATCAGAGTGGGAGGACGCGACAGAGGTCGTTTGTGACGCGGAAGAACGTTTCCGGAGGCAAACGATCTTTCGAAATCGTCGCTGTTTGTTTGCGATTCGACTGTTTGCGATGTAATTACATACGATCTGCTGCTGGGATTATCCTCCTCCAGCGTCCTCCCCTCTGACTCTTGCATGGTCGACCTCCTGTTCCTCCAACGCAAACACTCATTACCGGCGCCCCGTCGCGGGTCGCGTGCTCTCCAACTTTGGCCACATTGTCGCTCGACTCTCGTGTCTTCGCAGGTCACCTTCGCCTGCTGGCTCAAAAACCTGAACACAACGCAATCTTCGGCCTGGAAACGCGTCTTTGCTCGGATAATCCTCTGACTCCAATCGCCTTCTTTCTTTCATCCAGAGATCCCTCTGCGACGCGTTTACACTGCTCCATAAATCCTTCCGGACTACCAGGTGTCCTCTCGCGAGTCTCCGCTCCGTCCACCTGGCGCTTTTCCCCTCAATTAAATTGCCGTCGGCAAAATGTAATTTGTCGCTGATTGACGCGCGTTTTGTTTTTCCCTCTCGATTGCACTTTCTCGCGAGAAGTGTTCGTGTCCTCGGGACTCCGCTTATCGTATTTGGCAACAAGAAAAGTTCATTGTAGCTACCGTAATACCGAAAAGTCCTGCGAGACCCGCGCGCAGTCAGCGCAATCGGAAGATAATTTATAGAAAAATAGCAACTCGCTTGCTTGACTCATCTTCTACCGTATCCCTCGTCATAGTCGTGTCACGTCAGAGCCTGACAACTGCGAGGTCACCGCGCCCATAGCGCAGCCTTCGACCTAATCTCCCTCCGCAGCACCTCATTAGTGTCATCTTCGCCTCGCACCTTTGTTTCGCACATTCAAAGCGCACATTCATTTGTTGTTTACAATAAACGCCTTCGAATTCCCCGTCGGCCGTTTCCTTTCGCGGCGCAGCGCTATTGTACTCGAGCGCGTCGACGTCGTTCCTATTTACACGCGTTTTCCCAGGATTAGCAGGTTTCCCACAAAGCCCCGATTAGCGCTTCTCGATTAGTTTTCGCTTTCGTTGCGATCTTCCGAACGACCTACAGCGCGCAAAGGATTCAATTGACCGCTGATTCGATTCGACGGAGCGTCGCGTGTTCACATAAATTCCCCTTTTAGTCGTTTTCGGTTCCCTTAATTGTCTCTTCGGCCCATTCGTCTTCTTCCTCGTCGCAATCCGTCGCGCGGGTGTTAAACGACGCAATCAATCGAATTACGCGCGTAATAGGATCTCCATGTGTCCTTCTGCTCCTCCGCTTCCACGCCAATCGGCCTCCGTTCGCTTCTGTCAACTCACCTGCCATAGTTCCTCGTCCCCTCGCGTGTTTCGCGGCGTTTTCCCCTCCGCTGAACCGACCTTCGATCGATCAATCACGCGCGCACGTGGGAACGTCCGCTGTTTTCCTCCGGACGATCGCTTCGCGCTCCACGGACTCCGCTAAGGGTCTCTAATCCGCCGGAATCCCTTTCAGTTCAGTTCGCAGCCGTCCATTCCACCTTTCAAACGAAAGCGCGAGCCTAATTCGCGCGTTCTGTTTGCATAATTTAAGCGCGCGATGGCCGCGGATTCCTACGGGCGCTCCGCTGTATCGTTTTGATTTGAACGCCGTGGAGAGCAGCAGCAGATGGTACTCGGCTCGAGTGCGCATCGCATCTGTCGACTCCAATTACCTCGCTTCCTGCTCTCGTTTCCCGCCAAAAAGCGTCGAAAATGCCTTTGGCGAATTGCGCTGACCGAGACCACTCGCTCGCAGATTTGTCCGTTGCGCGACGGTAATTATGCGAGCGCGACCTTCGCGCGATTTCGAATTTCGCGACGCGCGACTTATCTGATTACGCCGCCGCGTTCATTGCGCGCTAATCGCCTCCGATCGCTCTTCATCCGTCTTTGCAGGTTCTCCATGAATCCGCACAATGCTCCCTACGAGCATTCCAATCAGATGCAATGTCAAACCTTCGCCTCAACCTCAAACCAAAACTTCTCCTTCCCGCTTCCGCAGCAGAATCCGCAGAATCCGCTCTCCTACTACCACTACAACCAAAAAATGAACCCCAACAACTAGTAAGTCGCCTCTATCCTTCTTCTGAACTCAAAATTCTCTTTTCAGCCTCCAACCTCCTCCGAACCAAGGCAACTTCCAAGCAAACTACAGTAATCCCGGTCCGATCCAGAAGTTCCAGCAGAATTACCCCCGCCACCGAGAAACGCAATCGTGGGTGCAAGGCGGGAACTTCGGCGGCTCACCCTTCGGAGGATACTCGGGTCCCGGCTCTACGGTCTCCTCTTACAACGGATCTCCCGCGCTTTCAGTCATCTCGCATGCCTCGCGGCATTCGACCGCTTCCCAGCTTACCGTGGTTACGAACATCAGTCCCGCAGCATACTGTGGGAGTTCTCTGAGCGCCCCAGGAAGTGAAAACATCGATCCGCAGTACGAGCAGAAGACGCTCCCAAATGCGATCAATCAGCTCTACTCAAATTTGTCCTCGAACACGCTTCAAGTGGTAAGTTGTTTTACACTCGTTCTACGTTCTACAGCTACCGTAACCCTCCAGGAGCATGTCGTGCAGCTTTTGCGTGTAATATCAGAGAGCGCGTCGAAGTACGTGATGACGGACGTGAGGCGGTCACGGATTTCTGGCGTCGTTCGCGATCGAAACACGCGGGAGCGCCTCTTTCATTACATCCTCAATCAGAGTCACGAAATCCTCGTGCAGACCGTCCCCAACGACCCTTTCCAGGTTGGTGCCGTTACCGTAATCCTGTTTATAGCCAAAATATTCAGATCCTCCGCCGTGTTTGGAAGCTTTTTTCGTTTCTCGTGCGATGCGACGATTGCGTGGAGACGCTGTTCACTCTGAAGGGAATGACGCAAACGCTCGTGGGATGCATTCTGCAAGCCATCACGTAAGTGACTTCGATGGCAGGCATGAACTGTGCGTGTGACCGTTTAGAGTCGGCGCACATCACACGCCCTACGCTGTGCAGGTGCTCAGGCGTCTTCTCGAGAGTCGGCATGGAGCGGAGTTCCGTGCGAGCGCCCGAATTCCGCAGATGGTCGAAGTTCTCCTCAATTACCTCCCGAACTGCCACTTGATGGAAACGCCAAAGTACAGCGCGATCGCGAGCGGGAACAAGTACGAGATCATCGACTGCTGTCGGCTTCTGCTCATCGGAGAGCCCGAGCCGAGGAGGACGAAGGACGCAGAGAACTCCGCCGTCCGTCAGAAGTTCTTAGAGAAGGGAGGCATCGATGTGATGCTGCAGGTGATCAGAGATGACGTCGAGGAGCCGGTGCTCTCCGCATCCACCGGCGCGCTCAAGTCGATTGTGAAGACAAAGGGCAGCGAGAAGATCGCCGACTACATGGTGCGCAACGGCGCGATTCAGATGTTCGCGGCGCGCCTCGACCACGGATCGCCAACTCTTGTGCAGAACTGCCTCATCTGTATGGCGAGGATTTGCGATCAGAAGAATGCGCTCCTCACGCAACCCATCGAGCAATCGGCGATTCTGCAGACGATAAACGTGATCGGTACCAGCGACATCCAGATCGACCAATACGCGTCGGCTTTCCTCGTCAACGTGGCGACGATTGCGCGCTTCAAGAAGTTCGTCGTCCGAAGTGGTGCCGTCAAAGCGTTGCTGGATATTATCAACAAATACGCGGTTTGCTCGACTCGAATATCTTCTTCTCAACTTCTCATTTTTCAGTTCTCCTTCTTCCGTGGCAACATTGACTTCCGCAACGTCAACTCGAAGCCCTACGTGGACGTTCTCGACAATTCCATACGCGTCATCGCGTATCTCTCGCGGGGCATCGACGATGTGGCCGCCGTGCAGCAAATGCTCCTAGAACTTACCTCCATCAACGATCCTCTCCAACTTCTAGCGAATCTCGCCAAAGAGAAGCCTCCGCCAATGACCTCTCTCAACAGATCCGACCGCAAGTTCAAGTTCCTCTCGAAGGAGAACCATCTGCAGCTCCGCCGCCATGTCCTCCTAATCGTGCAGCGCAATATGGTGAAGTTCGGAGGGAGGAATCAGTTCCGAGAGAAGCTCTGTGCGTTCCGCAAAGCCGAAGTTTTCCCGCAGACCGCTTTTGAAATAATCTATGAACTCAGCAGCGCTCTGGTAAGTGCAGTCGAGAAGTGACGAAATTTGCTTTATTTTAGTTCAGAATCAAGTCGCAAGGCGACTTCTCGCAGCGCGCAATCAACGAAGAATTCCAGGAAATCGAGAAACTTCTGTGGAACGTATTCCCCGCTATCATTCACGACTTCTCAAGAGCGAGCGAGTTCGCCGCAGGAATCGCCTCCTGCTTCCAGTCGGATGCGTTCGTCTCCTTCTTCGTCTCCATTGGGAATCACGAGGAGCAGACGCAAATCAAACTCGTCGACTTCTGCTCGAGTTTCGCCGACATCAATGTCGTCCAAAATGAAGCATCTATCGCAACAATCAAGCAATCGTTCCCAATTCAGACGATTCAGAGGATAATCGGCGAGAATCTCAACGGAAGAAGCGCCGGGATCCGCTGTGCGTATGACCGTCTTGTAATCGCGATGCAGCCACGTATGACCACGATGCAGCCGACAATCGAATTCAACGACGCTTTGATGGAGTCCATGGACTTCTGTTCGTAGTGATTTGAGAAAGGAATACTTCTACTCGCCAGGAAACAGAGCTTACAAAGATTTAATGTTATTACGGGTGTACGAAATGAAGAAAATTGAAAAAAGGATCGAAAGGCTTCGGGCAAAGACAACGTATTTACAAATCGATCTCTGGAATAGTTTGGTCCTTCGATGAGTGAATTACCAATAGTATTGATCGTCGGCGCTCTCACTTCCGCTTCTAAAACAGAAAAGCACTCGGTAAAACGCAAGCAAACAGTTAATCCACAACACACCTCGTGAGAAAGGGGAAACTACTGATACAGTGAACTCGGTGAAATGAAAAAAATATTGGTGGTTAATGTAAGTTTATACCAATACGGTAACCAACAATTCGAATTAGAACTTTAGAATCTGGTAAAGGAAGGGGAAAGAGGAAAAGAAAGCTCTTCAGTTCGACTAGAGACCATCTCATCGACTGGGAAACTACTATCGAAAGTCGATAGGGTTGACTATTCAGTTGGGGTAAAGCTGTACGTGAGTGAGAGGAACGCGTGGATAAGAAAGGGAGAGGAAAACGAAACATAAACATTACTTATTTCCGCCGGCTCTCGCTTGCGCGGGTTGGAAGATCGAACTTGAAGCCATCAAATTGTGAATGTACTGTCCGAGCACCTGGTTTTCTGACCGAAGTTTGAGGCTTTCTTCCTTGACATTGTCAACTCGTTCGCTGAGATCTAAAAGCCCATCAGAATCTTAGATTCCCAATCTGCGTGGGAACGAACCATTCAATGTGTTTTGCAATTCGAGAACTGATGATATGAGCCGAGCTTTCTCTTCCTGATCTTCCGATTCTTCGCGCGGAAGTGGCTGAGCTGGTTTCGCTGTTCGGCCGCTCTGATCGAGGGAAGACGGAACGTTATCTGTAAATAGCGTCATCTACGCGAAGCAATCAAACTTTACCAACCGTCGTCGGCGAGTGGAATGTCGTTGGCCTCGGAAACCATAGTTTACGAGGATTCTGCAATCGTTTCGTTCGAAAATCAATATAACCAAAAGCGATACTCGAAAGGTTAAGGTTGGATGCGCGACATTTGGGCAAATGGATTACGGAACGCGAAATGGAGACGAGCTCCGGACGAAAAGGAAGCGACGAGGACAACGCCGGAGAGAACGCGCACACGTTGGAGCGCAATCGATAGAACAGAGAGCATAGCTTGCTCGAACAGATGTCCACTCGATTGGCCATTAAGCGGAGGTTTTGTGTCCGTGAGGGAAATCTTCCATTTATTCTCGATGGTTACGCGTTGCCTCGGGGACACTCAAGGTTTCGTGTACAAAACACCCGAGATTGAGTATAGCCGATCGATTGTTCGAACTTTATCGGACGAGTCTCCATTCGCGTCGAGACAAGCAACTGCTGACGCTGTGATGCTGGCCGGATTCCAATCAACCGCTGTGTGAAAGGAAGAGTCATGTGAAGCGCGTTGGCGATTGTCTCGAGTGATTCCCGGACTCCCGTTCGCGTTGTTCGTTTCTGATTTGTTCGTGAATCGCTTGTCCGCACTTTGCATTCATTCACATGTTCGGTTACAGATCGATTTTCTCTTCACTCTTTCGACATGATAACTGATGTTCAACTCGGAGTAATGGTAAGTTGGTAATTGTGGAATTAGGATCATAGGACTATTGTGTGTCTTCCACTATTCGGAGCTTATATTTGGTGTTTTAGGCCAACGTTCTCGGGATCGGCATGTTTCTCCTCGTCGTCCTCTTCCATTACATCACCGCCAACAACTCGCGTCGGGTCGCCAATGTTCCTTCCGGCTCCAACTAAACCAAAACTTCTTCGTGAAAATGCGAATTGCCGAGTTTTTCGACACTGTTTAATTTATTTGTTTAGTTAATTATTAAATCTGTGATTAATAAAGGGTTATCTGCTCACGATTTTCTGAATCTCCTAGACGATCTTTTGTCGTCGCTCCGTTGCTATCTTACTACTCGAATGTTTCGTGACAAATCAGTTTGAACGTCTTTAGAGAAACTTAACTGTAAATGAGCCAGGGTTTCCAACGATCCGGTGCTTTTTCGACGGCTCAAAGATCTGGTTACCCAACAGCCGGTAATAATTTTTTTACAAAATGATTTGATCTTTAATCTCGTATAGGAACGTCTGCTGGCCCGGGCACTTCATCATTCGATAGCTCTGGATTTCAACGGGCGCGCCTAGCCGGTGGTGTAGGGAGCGGTTACAACACGCCGGGAGGACGATCGGTGTACAGCACTTCCTCTACAACGTTTGTTCTCGTGTACAACGCAATTGTTTCTATTCTTTGTTTATTGTAGCTTATCTGGCAGAGTCGGCTGCTTAACAGCAGTGAAGATGACTGCCCATGCGAAACTGAGCCGTTTCTTTCGTCGTTTGGTACGATTCCGTCAAATGGACTTTGAATTTGCTGCATGGCAAATGCTTTACTTGTTAATCCATCCTCAGAAAGTTTATCGCAACTTTATGTACCGAAAACGTAATCAATCAATTTTTTATATTGAGTGATTTAATTTATTACATTTAGGTGCGAAGGATCAGTGGGCACGGGATGACCCCGCTTTTTTGGTTCTTTTAGCCGCTTCATTAGCAATAACTAGCATAGTTTTTGCTTTGGTTCTAAACTTATCATTTGGTGGATTTGTGTCCTTCCTTTTATGGGTGGTCTTTGTTGACTGCATTGGAGTCGGACTTGTCGTGGCCACTTTCCTATGGTAACAGTGCTAAGCATTTTGCGTAGTCCTCGTATCTTTTTAGGTTTGTCTCTAATCGATTCCTCAGACGTGCCAATGATGACCAGGACGTTGAGTGGGGCTACTGCTTCGATGTTCATCTGAACGCATTCTTCCCTATGCTTGTACTTCTCCATGTTGTTCTGCCCCTGTTGTTCTACGGCTTGATTGACTACCCGTATTTTTTCTCCCGTCTTCTCGGGAACTCAGTTTGGTTTGCCGCTGTAATTTACTACGTTTACATAACGTTTTTGGGTTATACAGGTAATTTTCAAATCATTAGAGGTATGTAATGTTTAACGATGTTGCAGCACTGCCGATTCTCCAGAAGACTCATATTTTCCTGTATCCTATTACCTTCATTTTCATCTTCTACATCGCCACAGTTTTCGCCGGTTGGAACATTTCCCAAACCGCCATGGATTTCTACCATATTAGAGCGATGAACCAAAATCGCAACTGAATTTTGTGTATATACGCATCATGACCGTTTATCTATTTTTTTTAGCAACGAGTGCTATTATTATATATTTCCATTTATTATATTTATTTACTGGTGTGCGAAATGCCGTTACTAAGGTGACAGTATTAGAATACGAACTTTGAGTGGGTATCTAATTGATCTTTCGGTGTGACATGTGTGGTTTTTTATTAAAAAAAAAAGCTCAAATACACTAATATATTTGTTCGGACTGCAAATATTTTCACGGAATGAAAGCGAAGCGACGTTTTCGCCCGAAGTTCGATCCATATGGTCCTGCGCCAGCTCCCATATAATTGTTACCACTGAATCCCGGAGTTCCTAAAATACATTTCGAAGCACTCCATATTTAGAGGCGCTTGACATACCGATTCCTGGTCCACCATTACCGGAGCCTATGCCTGCACCGAATTGAGCCGATACGGTAGCAAGGATGATGAACAGAAAGGCGACGGCAATGTAGAGTTTCATCTTGAAAGGGATTGACGTCTTTTGGTGGTCTCTTCTGGACTTTTAGGCGTTTATAGGGACGAACTACCATGGTTGAGGTTTCAATGGACACGGAAGAATTCATTTTCGGCCGGCCAGCGCGTTCGTAAACGGGTAAGGGAGGGTGTTGGTAGTCGCAGAAACCGTAGCTTCACTTGAAAACGTCCAGCTGCATTCGTGTGGTTCTGCATTCCCCGAACCAGTTTATACTGCGTCGATGACAACACGCTCTCTCTCTCTTGTTTTAGACAGAGTGAAGAGGAGGTGATCTACTTAATCGTTGTAAATCAAGCAATTGACTCTTTCAAAGTGCAAATAGCCGCGCGAGAACACCTGTTAACCAAAAGATTTATTCACACGACGCACTCAATTCCAAAACCAATAAAACAATTTTGCTCTCCTAGTTCTTCAAGTGAATTCGGTGAAAACTCCCTTCAAGAACTCTTCTTGCTCTGTTAGGAATCTAAATTTGCTTCATTAGTTTACAATACAAATTACGTGTGCACCTACTTAGAATCTCTGTCGAGATCTTTGGCCCGCTGCGCGTAATCGTGGTGCAGCGGGAATCCTTTGGCATCCGTTGCCGCTGAAATCATCACGTGCGGGTGGGTGGGGTGCTGGATGACCATACGTCCGTGCTCGTCGCCTTGTTGGAGCTTCGACCACTTCACCGGTTTCCTACGCAGCTCCGAAGACGAGTGCGCGAAGAAGCATCGCTTCATTCTGGCGAACAAGCAACGCGGCCCGTTTTTGCACATTTCCGTCCTGTACATGTCGCTAGGCTCGAGCGTCTCTCCCTCGCACATCTTCCGCGCGTTTATCGGCGGGGAGAAGCGGAACTTTTGCCAGGCCTCGCAAGAGGGAGACTCTGAGGAAGCCGCGGACGAAGTCGCATTTGACGTCTGTGAAGACGTGGGAGACGAGGTTTCGGTCTTGGTTGAAGCGGCGACGATGGACCGGTTGCTCTCCATGTTTCCAGTTGATGTTGAGATCAAACGAGAAGTTCACCGAGGGCTTTTATGAGTCTCTAGAGATGCAAAAGCAACGCCAACAAGCAACGCTTTTTGTCTTGGCCTTGGTTGAGTTGTGTCGCTTTCATCCCAAACCAGCGAGCGGTATGAGTCACTCAATCTCTCACATGTTTACGTAGAAATGGGAATTCCCCCGGCGACCGATGGTTTATCGTGGGAGATTACAGCTGGGGAATGAATCGGCACACAAACCGCGCTCGAGACGTCCTTCGTTTGCCAAGGTGCAAAGACCAACAGCTTGGCAGTTTAATTGCCAACTCGGCCGACAATTAAACCGATGTTTTATGATATTTAACGCCTTGGAAACGGTTTTCAGTTTTCTAGAAAAAATGTCTGAGGCAAAAGGAGCTAATTGGACTTTCGCGCAACACGAAACGAAGAGGCGCCACCAAATAACTTTATAATCTCGTTTCAAATTGAAAATCGCGGAAAAGAAGAACTCGGCGCACAGAACGATGCGGACGGATCGCTCTCCGATGGTCAGTCGTCATCCTGGTCGATCGTTTGGAGATCAACGGAGCCTTTTTTCTTCTTCTCGTTCTCCTTGATCGTAGAAAAGGGACCTTTGACAGAAATGGCGCTCACTGATACTAAAGCGTTAAACTGTGCGAGAAAAGCGCGTTGGTGCAAACCTGATTTCGTCTTCAGAGCCTTCGGGTTCACCGGCTTCTGCGTCTGCGCACCTCCGTTGCTCGGAGCGCCTCTCTGAAAGATTCTTTGAATCCGCGGCCCTCTCGCGCACTCACCAATTCTTCGGTGCTTCCTACGGACCTGCCAAGTGTGCTGTCCTTCGTTATCTCCACTGAAACAACTCCATTCAGGATTCCCGGGCTATCCACTCACCGATGTGGTTGATCGCCATCGCCGCAGCGTCGTACGTAGACTTCTTCTCACTCTGAAAGGGTTACGGTGGATGGGGATAGAGATGGCGATCGATACCTTGCTAGATTCAGATCGCTTGAAGGATCCCTTATTGGACGACATCGCTTCTCTGGATCTTAGGGACTAAGAAGTCGTTGAGAATGCCGGCGCGTTGATGAATTGAGGAGAATAAAACGAATTGTGTGTTGGGTTGGTGCTCGTTTCCTTGGTATCGCCACCCCCACTCAGGTGTACGTGCCGAGGCGCCAACGCCGATGGAAGTCGCTGGAATTCAATTAACCCAACGTTATTCGGTATTGAAAGTTGTTTGTTCCAAACGCTAAAACGCGCAAATCAAGCGAACGCTCAGAAAATAACCCTGAGATGATCCGACGCCCCGATGATGATCCGACACGTTCATCGACCGAAGAGGTAAGAGCACTTCGAACGTAGTCCGACATCAGCGCAGCTGAAACGAAGAGTTAATTGGGTTAGCAGATATCGACTTGTAGTCACGAGGGCGACACCTGGCAAAAGGGAGCGAAACACTGCAAAGATCGGTCGGAATGTCTAATTGCAAAGGAGACATTCCGACGATTAGATGACGCGAAGAAGTCTCATTTCATTCGTTTGTCATCGACGAAGAGGTCGCATCATGCAGGAGATGTTAGCACAGATTGCATACAGCTTCGCGATCGTAGTGGTTTGGCTTGCCTCTTGGAGCGTTTGCTTCGCTGGGGGCGCCCAGCAAGGGAAAATTCCAAATTCTCGAGATAAGGTCGGTCTCCTCTTCTCGCACTTCCACGTCTTCCACTCGTTTAGGTCGACAAGAGTTTCGCTAAAGCGGATTCGCAGATCTCGCAAGTGCGGTCGAGCGAGATCAGAGGAACGCCGAAACGGAATGTTGCGAGCAAAAGCCTTCCGGACATTCCGCTGAACGATCACTACCCGAAACATACGAAGAAGAGGTTCCAGGTGAAGCGGAAGTCGAAGAACGAACAACGGAAGACGTTGTCCGCGGAGACGAACGAGAAGAAGGAAGAGAAGAAGGAGGAGCTGAAACCCGTGGAGCCGAAGTCGACAGAAAAGGCCGTTAAGAAGTGAGTTAAGTCGAATCCGTGCATCCACGATGTGATCTTCAGATCTGCGAAGGGAACGAAAGACGCCACAATTGAAAACACGAAGGAGATGGCGGATTCGGGAGATAAGAAGGTGAAGACGGCAAGATCGGCGAATCGCTCTGCTACTTCGGATCAGAAGAAGAGCGCTAAGAGGGAGAGGACGAAGGAGATCGAGGAGTTTCCTGCGGATAAGACTTGCGCCGATGTAGCCGAAGTCGCTTCTCCAGTCACTCCGACCTCTCCGAGGTCCCCTCCACCACCTGAGCACGCTTCATCGAGCGGTAATGCGGCGACAGAACGCAAAAATGATCGTCCATACTTCAGGAAGGAAGAGCGAGACGACGCCGTCACCGTCGCCTCATCCCTCCTCGGCGCCGGATTCTATCCGCGAAGTTTCCGCCATTGAGGCGACGACGAGGACCGAAGTGGACGAGAAGGAGTGCGCCATCGCCGAGAAGAAGGCGAAGATCGACGATCAGGTTGAGTGGTGCGGCGCATCTGTGTTGTTCTGACTTTTGAGTTGCAGGATGCGACCGAGTTTGAGAACCGAGGAGCGAATCCCGCGATCGCGAGGATGAAGAAGTACCGCCGAGAAACGGTTTGTTGTTCCCGCATTCGAAGCAACAAACTCCGCTTTTCAGAACGATGAGAAACCAAAAGAGAGCGAGAAGGAAAATACGGAATTCGAAACGATCAACACGAAGGCGCGTCCGGCTCGTCCGAAGATGAAGACGCACAAAGCAGAGGCGCGGAAGAAAGACGAAGCGGCTCCGCAGCTAACCCTCGAAGTCCCGAAATCTTGATCGATTAAGAGTTGTGTGTCGTGTGATTGGTTAGGAACGCAGATACTCACGCGAAGTTTATTTCACATGCCCGGGTCGAAGGTAATTAACCGGCGACACAAACAAAACGTCCGTTCCCACGCGGAACGCCGCTCAACGCAGCGTCAACAAAATGGCATTTGCATTCGCTCGTCGTACAATCCTACCGTATGCTCCGCCGATTGTCAGCGTTCGAACGGCGCGTCCCAGTTTCCTTTCCTGAGAACTTCGATCGCTTTCTCGGCGTCCACCACATCGTCTTCATTCAGTGCGTTGTGCTACACTGTTTCGCATCCGTGAACGCCAAATATACGCCGCCTGCCACTATCACTAAAACCTGAATCCGTGGTCTTCAGAGTTGCGACCAGAGACATCCGTCACGGAAACCTTTTGCTCCATCGCGCGAACAAAATACGATTAAGGCTTCGTATCATACGCAATCGCACGACGATGCTGTAGCATGCGGCAATTTTCACCTCCTTCATCCATCAAACGTTCGGTTATAACGCAATTTCTTCCCTTAGAGACTAATCGCACGCACAATCAATGACACTAGAAACGCACCCTCAAAGACCAAGCCAAACGTTAGGTACATTTATCAGGACTTTATCCCAGCAAGTTCCTCACATTACACCGATTTCAAGTACACACGTACAATAAATAAATTACAATCAAACAATCATTTCAAGTTGCTTGGCGTAATAGATCGTTTGCTGTGCGATTCTGTTGGTATCCAGTTGAGCCTTAGCTTTTCCCGTCACCTCGGGTTTTCCCTCAAACTGGTATACATTACCCTCAAGCTTCCAAAAACGCTGAAAACAGAAATGTTATTAGCAGCATTCCCAAACGATAACAAAACAAATACCTTTTCAGCAAAAGGAACGACATCTTGTGGGTTCGCAAAAAGAAGAAGTTGGGCAGCATCTTTAGGCGTCAATCTCTTGAAAGACTTTTCCATGCACACAGCAATTTCATTTCTAAAAGATAGTTGGTTTAAAAGAAGACTGATTAAATTAAAAACCTGACTGTGTCCATCATAATGCGAATGAAAACAGCATAATAAGGAGAGGGAATATTTTTCTCGGTAAGTACAACCTTGTTGTATGCGCCTTCCATCAAGGACTGTTCAAGTTTGACGGGCGTTAGGATGAAAGGGTTGGACTGCTGAAGATTTTGATCAATCTGTTCCAAAAGCTGAAATAATAAAATTAGCTTCGTTGTTTGCAAAAAAAAGAAAACTAACCATATGGAAATCAGAGAGGCGGTTTGAAGCCAGGAGATACATCAAATCAAGGCCTATCATAAGAAAACGATTCACCGATGATGCATCCTTGTGCGACTCGTAAAAGCTATGCACAACGGAGATTGCCTCTTTGAAAGCGGTCAGGTCGGAACGAACAACAGCATACAAGGCATCAATTTCGAAAACATCGCGATGGATGACAACAAGGGTATCAGACTTGATATGCGAAATCGACTGGAAATCGCTCAAACAGTTCTAGAACAGAAACTCATAATATAATATCAAAGTATATAAATTCCAAACCCACCTTGATTTGCCCAATTAATTCACCGACAGTCTTCAGATTGCGGCTAGCTTCTTTGTTCCACTCAGCAAGAAGATTTTTGTGCAAAGATTCCAGTTTCGACATTTTCCCACTGCAAAATCGACGTTAAAATGTGAATCGGAGTTATTGGGATCTGTAATTCCACGGAGCAAATTCAGCGAAGCAACAGTGTAGCAAAAGAATAAACTTTTATGGAGAAACAAAGAAATGCAAAAAGAGTTGCGATGCCACCACCGCCCCTGTCGGTCGCATCGCTACGCGTGCTGACAAATTCAAAAGCCGTCAGGAAAGTCGTGGTGGGAGCCTAAAATCCTACCGTAATATCTAAAATGTACCATTTGGAGAACGATCTTCTTGCTCAACTGGAATCATTCCTGTGAAAAGCGATTGCCATTGAAAAGCGAGCACGCCAGATTCTGCTCCATGCGGATCGTGGCACTGAGATGAGGGCATCTATTACACACAATTCACTTCTAATTTCAGTTGTTGACATTGCGGCTTGTGAGGTTTCAGTCAGCACTCAAAACAACTACCAAAACAACTTGTAAGTAAATAACAGTAAGCATTCCGGAAACGTGTCTTGCGCAGTTCTGGGGACCACGAAGTGCAGGTGAAGGGCGTCATGCGTGAGTGAGACATTTACTTTCGTATCGCGCCTTGATTTTGTTCGAAGTGTCGCTCATCGAAGCGCAAAAGTTAATCCTCTCAGAAACTTTTTTGAATTCAGTATTTACTTTCGTTGATGTTTTCGCCAGTTTCACCACACCTGTGGGTGTTGTGTTCGCCGCATGCTTATCCGCATTGGGCGCTAATCCCCCACTAACGAGCTGCTCGGATTTCGGCAGTCTTGTAAAACACTTCGAAAAGCGCAGCACGAACGATGTACTCGTCCGCCACGTCGTCTTCTCGCCTAAGCCACGCTAATCTCCTTCGTCGGCTAACGCAGTTGCGACCCATGCGCCCAGCTCCAATTGTTTATAAAACGTCATAAGCGACAACCGGGAATATATACAAATCATATTATCGCGCTGCCTCTTCCTTGATCGGTCCTTATGTGAGCGTCGCTCTCTCTCGGCGCGTCTTCTCTCACGCGGGGCTTCCGCATCCTCTTTATTGACACGTTCATCGTCTTTTCGCGCACCTTACGATTAATTCAAACGACAAAGTCAATTTGTGTTCCTTCATCCAACGTTTTCGCCGCCTCCGCCTCATAATTGGCCCCCATCCCCTCCACCGACATTTCTCGGCGCAACATGGACTTTGTCATGCAAAAACAGTGCTGATTGGCCGAATTACGCCGTAGTCTGTGGTTCGTTCATCCTGAATTAGGGTTATTGTCGCCCTGCGTCCGTAAAGAAGCGAAACGAGGTTCTGATTGTCGGTCTCAGTGTCTTTACATTTCTGATTGACACGCAGAAACAGATTGTTTTTGATCGGCGTTGACGTAATCTCGCTCGGTCTGTCATTACTTATGCGAAATTCGATTTGAAGAGACGAACAAACACAAATGATTTGTCCTTTCCTGCCCCTGAACGCCTGAACACCGATTGCACTCGCGGTCTTTTAGCGGGTGATTTCGCCCGGAAAGAACGAAAGAGCAGAAATTGAGTGAAAGTGAAGGACTTTTGATTGCAGCTGGCGGAAGCCTCCGAATGTAGACCTAATCGTCGTTTGCGCCGAGGTCCGTGTGATAGAGAAGTCGTTGTGGGTCTTCGCTCCCCGCGAGGGACTTTTCATCGCATGCAAATTAGATAAACGCGAATAATCGGTCATCCTCTCTGACACCCTCAATGTAAGATTCGGCGTCAAACGGAGCATCCGGCGACAACGTCACTGCGCTCCTCTGAGCTGTTTTGAAGCGACGACGGATGGAAAAATGTCGTCCTTTCGGTCCCATAGCGGAGATTAGGGCTATAACGGGCGATTAAGGGCTAACGATGAGTTCCCCCAGGCTGGGATGCCGGCATTTGAGTGTTTCCACGTGACAGCGCGCGCGAGAACAACGCGAACTGCGCTGAAGTGGAAGTGATTGAACATGACAACAAAGAGAGTTAGCAAGTTTGCACTCGAAATCCAAAAAGCGCCCATTTCTGCGTTGTCCGCAGGCGCTGCGTGGATGCCGACTTCTGAAGTCCATCAGGACGCGCCCGCGTTGACGAGAAGAACTCGGAGAAATTCGCGTTAATAATTTGTCCCTCGTGTTTCTCTTGTTTTCCCGCCCGTGAGCGTAATTGATCATCTGTCTGTGTGTACAGCGACCACAGATTGCGTGTTTGGACGGCTGCCCGGGGGATTTCGCGCTGTAGAAAGCGAACGAAAGGCAATTGACCGTTTATACTACATATGGATGTCATTTGTCATTGGCCGCCGGCAGAAGATACCGCGAACGGACGCCCCAAAGCTAATATCCACGAAGCCAAGAAATATTCGCCTCCCGCGCGGTGCTTTTCACTTCGATGTTGTTGTGAGTGATGAATGCAACGTGTTTCCGGTGCCGCTAACTCGCTTTTTGCTGATTTTTCGTTTATTCGATTGGAAGCCACTTGAAAATGCATTTTCCACTTAAGTCAATCTCCGCTTCCTCTTCACTTCTATGCATGCCAGATGGGTTACGGTATTTGGGAAGCGCGTTGTACAGGAAGTGTGCGTCTTGAAAGAATGGATGGAATGCCCTTCAAAAATCGCGATCTTCGCCGCGACCACCCGTCCGTCCACTCCCCTCTCCCCCGACTTCGGCGGACGGCGCGACATCACAACTTCGCACTTTGGCGATTTGCGGCCCTCCTTCGCTGTTTGACTTCCCTCCGCCATATCGTTTACGTCTCATGTAACGTGTATCCGTGGCCGCATCGGCTCCCACCTCTCACGATCCGCGCCAGAGGCACCTCGGCCGGCCGGCGAAGTGCTCTTTGATGAATCCTTATGTGTTTGCTCACTTATCTCTCTGCGGAGGGCGAAAAACGTCCCATTAGCGTGTTTTCTGACACGACGCGAATAATTTATGGTTCAAAAGTGTTGTAAATACGTTTGTAACTGGAGACGCATGGTGCCTCCAAACCCTCCGCTCAATCGCCCCAAATTAGCGATTCGGAAGAGGAACGTTAGGCTTTCCGGGGATTCTGACGGAGGAGGACATCCTTCTGTGGATGTCCTTGCGGGGACGCGATGCGCCAAACTCTTTTGTTTACAAATTCATCTTTCGTCTCTCTGCGCCTAAAATTCGTTTTCCGCCGTTTTTCAACATTTCCGATGATTTTACGATTTCTCCCGCCCGCTTAGCACGAATTCCCCTCTTTCTGCTGCGCCGCCCTCTACCCGAACGCGAGGCATTTTTGAGGGATCCGCAGACCGAAATCCATGATCTGGACAAGATTCCACTCGGTTACCGCCGCGCGTCTTCGCAAACTCGAGCGCGATGTTTTCCTCGTTAGAGTCGGTCGGTCTTACCGCAAAAAGTGATTATTCGATTTGAACCGGACGCATCTGCTTCGTATTCAGCCTCCTGCAGGCTTCCCAACGGCGATGAATAATTTCCGCGACTCAGATCGGAGAAGAATTCGCCCCGGGTGGCGGCCGGAATCTGAAAACGCTTTCACCGGCGCGCAAATACTCTATTATGAATGCTTCTCCGAGGTGATGATTACTCTTTTCCGCGTTGTTTGTTGTTTTTGTCTTCTAAGTGCTCCAGCATCCTCGTTTCAGATCGTTTGTTTGATGGAAGTGTGACAGCACAGCGTGGAGGAATGTCTTCCGAGGACGACAACAGCAGCGGCGGCGGTCTGAGCGTTGCGAAACTCGCCGTTCCCTTCCAGGCTAGGTGGGTATATATTTATTTAATCGCTGTTTTGTTGCGTTCTCCTCCCGCATTAATCAGAATCTCATTCTCTGCGACAAATGATCTCGCCGTCCGCCATCCGTCATCGCTATGTTCGTATTTGTTTTGCAATCATTCCCCGCGATCCCCCTGATTCCATCGTCTGCTTTGGGATCTCCTGGTGGGCAGCCACCTGCCGTCTCCGTCGCTTCTTCGTGTTCGCCGTTTTCTGAACTCGTGGAGCGTCATTAAACTTTTTGAATGTCGTTCCTCTCGAGGGCACTCGACGGAGTGCGCGCTAGGCACGAAACGACCTTCATGAACGCAGATTTTCACTCAGAGTTCACCCCGAAGGATGAACTCGGCTGCGATCTGCTCGCCTTTGCTGTCAGTTCCAAACGGTTAACTCGATTACCTCTTTTATGCGCGTTGGCTCATCATCGCTCCTTCCGCATGATTTTGCCTAAAGCGTTGTTGGAGCATAAACACTCGAAGAGACAACGCGTTTTTCTCTCCAAAACAACTTTGGGAATGATTGCTTTGTGCTGACACGCTCTGCAACGTCTGGATTCTGTAGAAGGGATCTTTGATCCGAGCACTCCCGGGCACTCTCCCCCCTTTTTGACAGTTTGTGGCGGTGAGTGGGCGCTGCGATCACTCATCGTTTGATGCATGAAGTTGTTTTGATTTGTCTGGCGAATCTTTGAAATTTTGACGGTCGCAAAGCGTTCGATTAGCCTCTTTTCGCCGTTTCCGTCCTCAAATCACTCCGTCGACGCCCCTCGCGCGGAGACGCTCAAACGACTATTTGATTCGGCGAGACGCTTCAGCGCCGTCGGCTCTCGCGAATCCATTCCGCCCGCATGTGGTGCGAAATTCGTTGATCTCTCCGCAGAATCTCTGTATACCTGATATTCAATAGTCATCCGCCACCGACGTCTCCTCTGGGGATTTCGGGGCTTGTTTTTTTTTGTTTTCGCACGCTTCTCACAGCTTCTACCGATCTGCGGCGACTTCTAATCCGTCACTTTCCAAATTGAATTTGTCGATCAAGTTGGTGACAATCCTCCGGAGACCGCGAGTTGCAAACGAGCGATAATCTCTCCGCCCAGGCGCGCGCCTTCTAATTTTCAAAGTGATAATCGCGAGGGATTAAGCGAGCGCGCGTCTTCTTTCCTTTATCTCTCTTTTCAGTTCTCCCGTTCATCCCCTATTACGTCATCAGAGACTTCCACGCACGCTTCCATGTCCCCAGAGTAAGCGTTCCCCTAATCTCTGTTCTCAAGACCGCAAACATCGATTTTGTTTCTTTATCTCAAGATCAATGAGCATCTTTAGATCTCCTCTGCGGAGCTCTCTGATCAAGCATGGAACTCGCGGACGATCGCCCGGCGGAAGAAAGACCGTCAGCTTCAGTTCCAACAGCGACAAAAAAGTGTCGAATGGTAAGTGAGAGCGGCGCTTTCCAAACCCGCGATAATCACAAAAGAATAGCCACAATAGTGCGGTAAAATCCTCGAGAAGAGGGAAGAGGGTCGATGTGCGATCGATAGACCTACCAGGAGAAGCAGTTAAGATATCCACTTTCGGATATCTCTCAACGACTTCCTGGACGTTTGATTCGATCAAATCACGCGTCGTCATCCGCTCGGCGAAGAAACGGCGCTAATGGGAAGAAGAGAGCCTCGCGGCGTTCTTTTCGTCGCTTTCTGCAAACGATTTTCTCGAACGCAAAACGATTCCTTCGCTAATTCGCGCCGACCACCAGCGGAGACGACGCGCCGAGTCGTTTCTCGGGGGAGTCGCTGAACAAAAAAGAGAAGCGAAGGAGAGAAACTCGCCGATGGGTCGAAATACGCGCGATCTGGGAAAACTGTTCGAAGGGCTTTGGGGATGAGAAGCGTGTTCCTCGAACAATCAACGCAAATCTTCTCAGAGTGATCAGAAATCATTTTCAGTGAGCGACTGCATACAACTCATGCAGGATCCCGGATCGGACATGGTCAAACTTCGCGCGAACATCCGCCAGTTCCGTCGTCACTTCTCACTGGACGCCGATCTCTCGCACATCCGATGGACGCCGACCAACAAGAAACCGCACAAAGCGCGAAGTTGGATTCGGGGCCGGCCAAAGCACTCATACGGTGATTTCAGTTGCCATCGACTCGATCCGCGAGATTCGCGTCGGGAGAAACACGGAGGTGCTGCGCGCGACGGAGAACTGCATCGGCGACCTACAGGAGGAATGCGCCTTCTCGATTATCTACGGAGACGACTACGAATGTCTCGACCTCATCGCTCTAACCGCCGACGACGCCAACATTTGGGTCACCGGCCTCATGGCACTCACATCGGGACACAAAAGTGAGTCTGACAGTGTACAGAGAACAGCGTCTACCGTATGCCTTTGCTTGACAAGTCACTTCTTCCAATGTTTTCAGTACCAACAGATTGCGTGCCCTCGGTGTCGATGTCGACAATCCGCGAACGGTGGCTCGAGTCGCTCTTCGATGACTCCGACGTCGAGCACTCGGGTTTCCTGGGCGAGAAGGCCGCCGTGCGGCTTATCCGCGCCACCAACAATCGCCTTCTGCAGTCGCGTGTGAAGCACAAAGTGAAAGAGGCGAGTTCAGCGCACTCGGAGGAGACCTCCAAGGGCCACATAAGCAAGGCGCAGTTCGTGGAGATTTACAAGGACATCGCTACCCGACCTGAGGTCTACTTCCTGATGGTGCGCTACGCAAACAAAGACTACCTCACCACCACCGATCTGCAGCTTTTTCTGGAAACGGAGCAAGGAGTACGGTAGAGCGGAGTGACGGCGCTGTGCACGGCAATCTTTCAGATGACCGGAGTGTCGAAGGACTGCTGCGAGCGACTCATCGAGCAGTACGAACCCGCACCCGAAGCCAAAGAGAACAACTACATGACCGTCGACGGTAGGTTACGGTAGCCTGCGTGTTGTGTTGAAGGATCCGCTCTTAGGTTTCACGAACTATCTTCTGTGCAGCGATTGCTCGCTGTTTGACCCGGGACATCAGACGGTGTGTCAGGAAATGGATCTCCCCTTCCACCACTACTTCATCTCCTCCTCGTACAACACGTACCTCGTGGAAGATCAGCTAAAGGGCCCGAGTTCCTCTGACGGCTACGTGAGCGCCTTGCGGAGGAACTGTCGTCTAGTTGAGTGTGAGTTGCTGTTGCGGCCAGCGACCCCTCAGAAAGCAGTCCTGAGAACCCCCTCCCTCTTTGCAACGACATTTTGCTTCTTTCCAATTAAAAGCGTTCCGCAAACTAATTGAAGTCGTGTTCAGTGGATCTGTGGGATCCCTCGGAGGACGACACCGACATCGAGCCAATGGTCTACCACGGCGGCACCCTCACCTCCAAAATGCCCGTCTCGCAAGCGCTCTCCGTCATCGCAGAGCTCGCCTTCGAGCGCACGAGGTAACCCTGTCGGCCCCAAGTCCCCGGGGAGTCGCCGCCGCGAACTAATTTGCGGCGAGTGTGTTTTCGGGCCTAAAAGTGCATCGGTCTCCAAAGACACTGAAACGCCTGACTGCAACCGTTTAGGTATCCGTTGTTCGTGCGCCTCGAAGTTCACCTTTCCGAAGAGTTCCAGAAGATCCTCGTAAATCTCATTCACGCAAAGCTCGGAACGCGCGTCTACCGTCCCAGCGACGACCCGATCGACTGGACGGACGGGAAGAACGTGGCGACGCCGCGAAAGTTCCAGATGAAAATCATCTTCATCGTATGCAAAAACTCCGAAAACAGAAACGCTAATCGCGCTCATTAGGGAAAACGTATCGAGAAGGGCGAGGAGGACGGAGATGTCAGCGAAGAGGACGAGAGCTGCGATGTGCACACCGGACGTCCCCGCAAGGAGCGCACAATCCGCGTCATCAAGACGCTTTCCGATCTGATCGCCCCCTTCGCGCGATCGACGCATCTGAAGGATATTTCGCCATTTTCGAACGGAACGAGTGAGTCTTAATAGAGGAGCACGGAGGGAAATCTTAGCGATCGCTCAAGTTAACCCCCTTTGCGGAGTGGCGGAGTTTGCAAGAAACTGAGTCACGTCACGAGAGGCGCTTAGAAACACATCAAAGAGGTCGTTATATCAAAAGCTGATGTCTCGGCGGGAGGCGTGGAACGATCGCTTGCAGTTTCCGCTTCCAAAATCGAGGCGCACGCTGGCTCCTTTGCGTTCAAGCAAGGATTTCAGGAGCGATCTGGCAGGGAAACAGAAATCGCATCCTGGAACACATCGAACGCGCTTTTTTGCATTTTTCTGCAGAGAACGCGGTCGCAATGCGCGTAATTTCAGTAAACGCGCGTCAGAACGTCGTTTCGCTGACGGAATCCAATTGTCTCCGGATGGTGCATTCGAATCCAATCGAATTCGCCCGACTCACTCAGAACTTCCTCACTCGCGTCACTCCTAACTCGATTCGCATCGATTCGTCCAACTTGAACCCTCAAGAATTCTGGAACTTTGGAGTGAATTTCGTTGCGCTCAACTACCAGACGCCCGGCCTCATGATGGACTTGCAGGTACGTCCAGCGAACAGCTCGGCAGTCCTAAAAGCGTCCTTGCAGGAGGGGAAATTCGCAGATAACGGAGGTTGCGGCTACATCTTGAAACCAACCATCATGCGCGAAGATCTTTTCACTCTCGGAGACAAACTTCCCTTCGCACCTCAGATTCTGCACCTCAAAATCCTCTCTGGACAGCAGTTGCCGAGGCCTCGCGGATCTAACGCAAAGGGCGACTCTGCTGACCCATTTGTGGTCGTCGAAGTGTTTGGAATTCCGACGGACTGCGCCGAGGAGCGCACGAAGACCATTCGCAACGACAGTAAGCGCCTCGCACTCCACGAATGACAACAGAAATTGAACTTTTAGGCGTTAACCCCTGCTTCGACGAGAGCTTTCAGTTCCAGATCAGCGTTCCCGAGCTCGCGGTCATCCGATTCCTCGTGCTTGACGACGACTTCATCGGAGACGACTTCATCGGGCAGTACAGTATCCCGTTCGAGTGCCTTCAAAGCGGTCGGTGTTCTCTTTTCTCGGTTGAGTTGCGCGTCCAAAGACGGCGGCGATTTATCTCCGACTCGTGCACGCGGAAAAGAGTTTTTCCACTTCCTTAATTCCTTTCTGGGGAAATAAAACTTTATGCGTTTCATATCTCAGAGGCCTAATAGCATCGCGCAATGTTTAATGTCCTTGTTTCAGGCTACCGCCACATCCCGCTGCACAATAACGAAGGCGACCCTCTGGACAACTGCTCCCTCTTCGTTCATGTAGCCGTCACGAATCGTCGAGGAGGCGGGGTAAGTCGCGCGCCGGAAGGCGTTCCTTACGATTCCGACTTTGAAGAAGGCGAAGAAGCGCGGAATGTCAGTCAAACGGAAGACGCAGCGCGTGCAGACCGGCATGAAGACCGTAGGCGTGAAACCAGTCGACGAGCAGTTCAAGATGGCCATCGGCCCCCTCGCCAACTCCATCAACATGCGGAATCAGCTCGAAGCGGCCCTGGTGAGTCACTCCCTCTCGCTCGCTCGTTTCGCGCGGATACTACGGCTTCTCGGATGGGTTCCACCATGTTGCCCTTAATGGCGCCTTCCGTCTCTGCAAAATAGCCCCGAGTTTCCCTTTGCACCACCCTATTCCGGGAAATCAGGGGTGTCCTGAGAACGACCCGTTTTTTGTTACTTCTAAGAATAACAAACCTAATCGAATTCCACTGCGGCCGTTTCGCAAGCGAACGTTCCGTTTTCGCAGATTCGATTATCGTTTCGTTTCGGTTGAAAGCGTTCCGCTCGACCCAAAATGAGGATTTCCACCCAGATCGCGTGCCTTGAAGTCCACTGCAACTAACGATTTCCTTTCCCTGTTGTAGACCGAGTGGCAGGAGCACTGCGGTCTCGGACCCACCGGAACCATCCGCCAAGGACTCCGTCTGGTGCATTCCAGAGTCGTTACCGCCGCTTTGAATGGTAAGAACGTTTAGTTCAGCGTAAGTGGGGCTTACTGTAGTCGTTTAGCCTCTCCCCCTCCCTCGCCACGACCGGAAGCTTCTTCAAATGGCATCCACAAGACGGACGAAGGCTCTCCTGGATTCACCATCGCGAAGGACGAAAAGGACGTAAGTGAGGGATGCGTTGGCAAAGCAAAGGCAATCTTCAGTTTCCCTACATCGTGACGTACGGTAACATTCCGGAAGCGATGCAGAAGACGTTCACTTCGCTGAACAACGTGCTCAACAAGTGCGCTTGCATCCTCACAAAAACGGACGTTCTCTTGGCTCAAGTAAGCAGCGTGCATCCCTAATCTGCCTCACATCGTGCCGTTCAGCTCGAAGACGCGACCAAGCGCATCTGCGACAGCTACGGAGAATTGAGTCAACTGTGCATCGAAGCGGGACTCCGCGGCCAGAAGGCGACGCGCGCCTCCGAGAACTTTGCGTGGAACGTGCGACTTCTCAAAGCGCAGTTGACTCTGATGAACAAAGCTCAAGACGAGGCTTCGAACATCTTCGTTCAGGTGAGCCCTCGCCCCACCCACGCCCTGTGAGAACGGAATGTTGCAGGTGCTGGACGCGGGCGCCCTCCTCGGCGTCATGGATCCGTCCTCACGAAAGACGTCTTCCACAAAGGGTTCCACTCACTCCGGGTCGCCGTGAAGAACGGCCAGTTCATTGGATTCGATTCGATTCCGCAGAGCTTCTGAATCTCGTTGTTTCTTCTATTTGTATTTAATTGTTGTTTCCACCAGATCTAATTAAACTTTTCTTCTCGAAGCGCCTCCCGGCAACGTGACGTCACAGGCGCAGCTCACAGGAAGCATACTGCGCGTCCCTTTTGCAGCAAAAGCGGCTTCTAAATTAATCATAGCGCTTGGATGACCTCCAACACGCTCTCCACTTGGCCGCCAAATCGCGAGGCTCGATTCAGGCACAAAAAACTCGCCGATTTCGCCTCGGATTGCGTTTTGCGATCGATCAGCTGATGGTGCTACGCAGCTGTTTGTTTCTAATCTCGGTTCACTTCCTAAAGCGACTCAATCAACGAGGAAATACACGAGGAAATACTCTGATGGCGAGAAATGCAAATTGAACAAAAAAGAGTCCCGTGTTGTTATTTGCGGCGGCGGTTTTTTGGATCAGTGGCTTGGCAGCGGTGCCCGAGGCGAGGAAAGTGTGGGCGATGAAGACGGCGCTAATCACCTTTGCCATCATCGCACAGCCGCTATTCTCTCCTCGACGAACATTCGATCACAGGAAACGACTGCGAGAATCGTGGATGCTCGCTCTCTCTTCCGTTTTTCCTCACATTCCCACCAATCCTGCACCCTTTTTGCTACACGATTACGGTACTCTCGCGCGCCTTCTCCGCTGCCTCTCGCCACCTAGTCCGCGTAATCGCGACACTAAATCTCTCCGCGTTGTTGTCAGCGACTTCCTAAAGCGGCTTCCTCGCATGCGTCATTTCTATCAAAACAAACGATCAAACGCTCCAACGATGCAACATTTCTCGTTGAAAACGTCGTTTTGCGGATTAAATCCTACCCTCCGTGCAGCCGCCGCTCCGTTTTTCATCGACCCTTCAACGGCGAAAGAATAAACATTTGGGAACAATGTCGTCGGCGGATACATTCGCGCAAACTTCACCTTCCGTCACTCATCCGCTCCTACCACTCATTAAATACACCCGAGAGCACCTCTCCTATGTTTACCCGATCTGCCTTGGCCCCGCTTCCAGTGGAAAGGTCCCTCTGAATCCCTTTCCGCAGCTGCCCTCGCCCGATTCACGATGACATCCGACGCCGCCGATAAGTCGCCTCGGTGGGTTCGCCGCGCCCCGGATTCAGCGCGACTGAAGGACGTTCGCGTGAGAGTCACCTCTGAGAGTCAGCGACGAATTCGCAATTCGGCTTTTAGGCTTAGCGCAAAGAATCCGCGAGGTCACCGGCTGATTTCAGATCTCTTCTCGTTCCGAAAGTAATCGTCGTCGACTGCGCAGGCACCTCCCTCGAAGCCCTCGGAATTAAGGATTCGTGGCTTCCGCCAAACACTCGCCTCGAAGTCAAGTCGCAGCCGTACGTCGAACGACTTTCGCCCGAAGAACTCGAAATGTCGCTTAGAATTCCTCGCTCGCGGTCCGTCGATCTCGGAGCGATCGGACGGTAAGTCGTCTTCCCGGATTGCAGATGCATTTAACGCCGCTTTCAGAGAGAAGTATCTGTCCCGGTGGTCGCGCGAAAACACTCCGATCGACAGCTCTGAACGCTACGAACGAAAGATCCATCGATCGTACACTCCGTGCAGAGAGATTGGCGCCTACCGCGTATGTGATTGTTTCGAGCTTCAAGAACAGCGCGGTCGTGTGGGAGGGAGAACCGCTCGAGTGAATCGATTTCTAGGAAATTAACTCCAAAATAAACAAAAAACACCAAATTGTTTAGAAGGCGCCTCTTCGGGGTGTTTTGAGAGAAATCGACGCTCATGCGCTCCCCTCCACCATCCTGCAGCACGCAGGGATTGGAGGAAGGTGTAAACAGAATACTTCTGTCAATCACGGCGATAAATCAGAAGAGAATTAAACGAAAGCAGCGAAAATCAGCGTTTCTGTGTTTAAGGTAATCGACGACGAGAGACGACCGTATTCGAGTTACCGTGCGCGCACGCCGATCGGTCAAGTAACCACTCCTTACCATACGAACATCGGCTACTACTCGGAAACGCAGCCTCTCCGAAAATACGACGTCTTCCAGCTGAGAACGTGGTCTTATCCCATCTACAAGTAGACTTCCCTTCCCTGTTCCCAGCTACCGTACTCGTGTGTGTTCAGATACATCTACGGCCGCGACACACACTCCACGCGGCCCTACAGCTACTCGGGCTTTGCTTCTGCGTGCTACGGCACGACCCCAAAGTACACTCCGCCAACGATGCGCCCGGATTGTCACGCTATGACCACGCGGAGAGGATACAGCGGATATGGATATTTAGGTGAACATTTCATCGCCAGCTGATTCAGCGCTGAAATAAGCGTTTTGAAGCTTTGACGCTGCGTCGTGTCACTAAGTCGCAAAGGGCAAACTGATGCTGTTTTATTGTTGTCTTTCAAAACCGTGGGTGCAGGTTGTTCCTCGGCTCAGCTGGCGCTGTTATCGCTGACTGTGTAATAACATAAATTTTTAGCAAGTGAAAGTTCATTCGACATCGCGTCGAGACCCTACTCGCTCTCCACGGGACACACAAAGTTCTGGCGATCCCACGTCTCCAGGTAAACCCGTCGCTCGTCCTTCCCTAAAATCCTGCTTCAGCGCTCCCTACTATTCGTACTCCGGTAGCAGCTCTCTTCGTCACTACAACAGCTACCGTCCTGTTCCGCGAATGCACTCGAGTCGGATTTCCCTCTACTGGAAACCGTACTACTAGTGCCACACAACCGTTTCCCTGCTACCGCTACTGTCGTTATCATTGCTCCCAGAATCGATTCGTAAATCGAAGTAACTTTAATAAACGCATTACCAAATGCTTCGCTCTCTCCTTCGCACCGAACTCCCTCCTCTCCAATCATATTCTCGATATGAGCATGATCCCTCCCTCCCTCTTGACGCAGCTGCTTCTCTCCCTCCACAAGCGCTTGCTCACAAATTGCTTCCCCACCTCTCCCGCAATTTAAAACGCAATTTGTTTGATGTGATGCGCTCCACCAAGAACGCAACAGATTTTTACATTTTCTATGTGTTCCTTGTATCCAGATGAATGAACTTGTTTGTACTCGAAGTCAACCGCACGACGAAGAACGACACAGAATGAGATGATAAGGTGCACACAAAGTTACTTCAAGTAAACATTTCGTTGCATTCCGAGTTCAGCGTGCACGCCATATCGCGCGAGCGTTCGGGAGAAACCAAAATTGCTACCGCGTGTTATTTGCCGCTGGGTTTTTTACGCGTCTAAACCCTCAACAGAGCTTGGCGTGCGATTCGACGCTCGAGGTCTCGTGGTCCTCCCAAAAAAGTTATTCCGGGGCGTGCGATGCCGCAGACTGCCGTGCGGCAACTCGCACGCTGAACTCTGAACGCAGCTAAACTCTGATTTTTTCAAATTTATTAATGAGACTCTGTTACGATAGAATTAAAGTCGTTGCAATCAACTGTGTAAAAAAGTTCGGGCGGAAAGAATGGTGAAAAAGTTGTGACAATTAAAAGAGATACCTAACACAAGAATCTTATCCGTAGGAGCCCGTGATCGAAGACCGAAGGCAAATAGAAAGTCCTAACAAAGGCACAAAAAGGAAATGAGAACTCGCGAGGATCTCTCAGGGAGGCTGACAGACTATCTAGGGCCTAACCGATGAACATACCTGTCCCTCAGAGGATAGGAATCATTAAACAAAGCGTGACTACAGAGAGAAAATCGTGAAAATGTTACGAAACGAATACTGTACAAAAACCGTCATGAAGAGGACTGAGAGGATGCGTTAACGTTGTCGCCTTCCTTGTCCTTTATTCGATCTTCGACTTCTCCACTGAAATTCATACCATTATTCACAGTACTGCAGTTGGCGATGCAGGAACCAACCACCTGCCAGGAACCGCAATATCGCTGTTTGTTTGTTTGTCTGTCAGTTCCCGCTGCACAACCCCGCAGAACAAGATTAAATAAAACAGCTCCCGCACAAACCAATTGTTACCATTGTAAAAAGAAGCGCGTTGAGAGACAGACTCGTCAGAACAAACAATGGTTAGTGCTTTAGCTTTGGACACCAGGACAGAGGGTGAAATGAGTTAAACGAAGGACAAAGTCGGATGATATATCGCATTTTTTATTCCATCCGAACAAACTGACTGAGACACATGGCAAAACAAACAACTGTCTCACCGTCATGGAAGGCAAGACCCGGATGGAAACACGTATCCGAGAAAAGCTGACCTCCATCCGAATTCATTGCGAAGGCAACTGGAGGAAACGACGAAGGACAGAAATGGTGAAGCAATAGGGGAACCACACAATCGAGTGAGCGGAAAAAAAGGAAAGAATAAGTTAGGATTTCATTGGCATGAACGTTCACAAACAAGGGTAATTATTAACATTTGAAACAAACAAATTCCTTGGCGATCTATAACTCCTCGTGAAAGGATCCTGCTCGTGGGCCTAACCCAACAGCATGCGTTAATTGGGGAGCATAAGGAGCTAGGATTACGTAGAAGTAAGCCAAAAACGCGAAACCAAAAGCTAGCAGGAATATAGCAGACCGCACACCGCCTCGGGTCTTTCTTGCAGAAGTGTCACCGTCGTACGTACCATCGATGTAGTTGCGTGCCACGTATTTCAGTACTTCGTCGAGCAAAACAACTGGCAGCGAAATCTTCAACACAGCTACCCATTCAGCCCAGCACAAAGGAGTGATTTGGAAGATGGTAGCCATAATGTCGACGTAAAGGATGATGAAGTGGAGAGACATCGACAATGCGATGGCAGCACACAGCCAAATGTTGGTCCATGGAGGCATCTTCAGAAGCGACTGGTTCTCAGACAAACTGAGCATAGACATAAACGTAAAATATGATAGACAGATAAAAATACTAACCTGTTCATAGCGTTCAGCATTTCGATGGTGACAAGAACGGAAAGAGCCATGGCGTTGGGATGGTTATCTTCAAATACAGCACAGTCCAAATCGGCGAAATTTTCTGGCTCAATCTCGCAACGCATCCAGTGGGTGAGCTGATAATAGCTAATTTGGGGTCCATCCTCGTACAACAAGAACCACCACATGGAAGCACCAACAGTAGCAACGCCAACATACGCTAAAATCAATATTTTTTAAAGCGCACTTGCACTATAGTACTTACTTCCAATGGCCATGTAGCGGAAGAACAACCACTTCGAAATGAGAGACTCGTTGGCAGATCGGGGAAGACGATCCATGATGTCAAGATCAGGGGGATTAAATCCGAGAGCGGTGGCCGGAAGTCCATCAGTGACAAGGTTGACCCACAAAAGCTGGACCGGGATAAGAGCCTCGGGAATACCAAGAGCAGCAACCATGAAAATGGAAACAACTTCGCCGATGTTCGAAGAGATAAGATAACGGATGAACTGCTTCATGTTGTTGTAGATAGCACGACCTTCTTCGACGGCAGAGACAATCGAGGCGAAGTTGTCGTCGGCCAGAACCATTTCAGAAGCACTCTTTGCGACCGCGGTACCAGATCCCATAGCGATACCAATTTCAGCCTTCTTCAAAGCAGGAGCATCGTTAACACCATCACCAGTCATGGCAGTGATTTCGCCATGAGATTGCAAATACTCAACGATCTTCGATTTGTGAGACGGTTCAACGCGAGCGAAAAGCTTGGCTCGGCGACAGGCGTCACTCTGCTGCTCGGGTGGCAGATCATCGAATTCACGTCCAGTGAAGGCTTTTCCTGTAGTATCTTCATCTTCACCGAACAAACCAATACGACGGCCAATGGCTTCAGCGGTGTTCTTGTTATCTCCAGTAATCATGATAACGCGGATTCCGGCGTGATTGCACTCCTTGATAGAGCTCTGAACTTCGGTACGAGGAGGATCGAGCATTCCAACAACTCCGACAAATGTGATGTCTTTTTCGTATTTGCAGAATTGCGAGGCTTCCTCAAGATTCATGTTCTTCGGATCAATAGGCGAGTCAATTGTTCCAAGGGCAAGGCAACGGAGAGTGTCACGACCAGTTCCATACTGCACACATTGATCAACAATGCGTTGAGTCATGGCCGGAGTGAGAGGAACCTTCTGTCCATTGACGCGGACATGAGTACAACGGTTCAAAACACCTTCAGGAGCACCCTGCAAAGAATGAATCCACATTTAAAAGAATAATTCAATCATACCTTGACAAACATTTTAGCTCCAGAGCCTCCGGCCGAAGGGACACAGAAAGATGACATCGACTTACGATCACGACTGAATTCGAGAGTGAACTCCTTTTTCCACTTCTGCTGGATTACTCGATTGCAGACGTTACCCAGATCACGAGGAGACAGTCCGGACTTGGGAGTGTTGTAAACGTTCATTTTCTCGGCCAAGACAACCAAAGCAGTTTCAGTGGCTTCACCAACTTTTTCGTAGATTCGCTTAGTCTCGTTATAGTCTACGGCAGAGTCATTGCACATAGAACAGATGGTTGCCATTTCGGTGAGCGCTTCAAAATCACCACCGGAGCAATTAACTTGCTGTTGGTTGTGGAAGACTTGTCCAGAAGGTTCATACGTAGATCCAGTGATGGTGAATTCGTTGAACTGGATGTCATTTCCGGCGGCTTTATCGACAATGAACATTTTTGAGACAGACATCTGGTTGGTAGTCAAAGTTCCGGTTTTGTCAGAGCAGATGACAGACGTGCATCCAAGAGTTTCTACCGATGGAAGAGAACGAACAATGGCGTTCTTTTTGGCCATACGACGAGTTCCAAGCGCAAGGCAGGTAGTGATAACAGCAGGCAGACCTTCAGGAATAGCGGCGACGGCAAGAGCCACAGCAATTTTGAAATAGTAGATTGCACCCTTGATCCACGAACCGCCATGAGCAGGATCGTTGAAATGACCAATGTTAATAGCCCAGACAGCGACGCAGATCACAGAGATGACCTTGGAGAGCTGTTCTCCGAATTCATCAAGCTTTTGTTGGAGAGGAGTCTTCTCAGTTTCAGTCTCAGCCATTTCGGTCCTAATTTTTCCGATCTCTGTGTTCAATCCGGTACCAAAGACAATTCCGCGCGCCTTTCCGGAGGAAACATTGGTTCCCTAAACATGCATTCTTTGTGGTGATATTAATCAAAATTGCAATACCGAGAACAAACAGTTCTTCTTGTCTTGGTTCACAGCTCGGAGATCGGGAACTGAGTCTGTGTGCTTGATTATAGACACAGATTCACCGGTAAGAATCGACTGATCAATGCGAATTGTGGTTGAAAAGATCTTCACCAGCCGCAAGTCAGCAGGAATTTTGTCACCAACTGAAATACAGTTTCAATTAACAAAATCTTCGTTGGCGTACCTGAAACTTCGACAAGATCTCCAGGAACCAATTCTCTGGCTCTGATCATCTGAATGCCGTGCTTTCCAGCGCGAACAACCTTGGCCATTTCGGGTTCGTATTCCTTTAAAGCTTCGATTGCACTTTCGGCATTACGTTCCTGCCAAACACCAACAGTTGCATTGGCGATAAGAATAAGGAGAATAACAAAAGGTTCGACGAATGCAGTTACGGCACTGGTTTGATCTTCGTGTTCTTCAAAAAGAGCGAGAATCTAGAAACAACCTTAGTTCCATAAAATGAACCCGAGAACAGTGCTTACGAAAGAAATTATAGCAGCCAACAACAAGATTTTAACTAAGAGATCATCAAACTGCTCAAGAATCAACTCCCAGAGCTTCTTGCCTTCTTCGGCGGGCAATTCTAAGAAAATAATAATACGTAAATTAATTGTGCGGAATTAATCGGCGTACCATTGGGTCCATACTTTTCGAGGTTCTGTTGCACTTGGGCTTCGGTAAGACCGTCGGCACCCGCAGAAAAGTACCTTAGTACTTCGTCCGCCGATTTGGCGTGAGCGTCCTCCATACTGAGAAATTACCCTCGTGAAGTAGACAGAAAGCACCTGAAAACAATAAAAAAATGCAATGACGTGTTATTGTTTTAACACAAAAAAGGAATATCAGTTTCCCTACACACGCCACGAAAACAGGAAAACCCGAAAAGAAAACAACCCAAATACAAATAGAGCAGATGCGCGACCACGCGTACTTCATTTTTCGTTCGATCGTAATAGACGAGAAAAAAGAATGACGTGGCGACTCGCGAGTGGACGCGAATAGGAGAGTGGAATGGCGCTTTCTCTTCCGGACAGGACGACTGCACGGCCGCATCACTATCGGAAGTCTACCGATAATATTGGCACGACGACGCCAACGAGTCGCTCAGCACCGGAACGATGACGTCGCACAACGAAACGACACAACCAAGCGACAGGGCCGGGCGACGGCGGGCGGGCTTGCATGGAAATGCGTATTTTGCGAATGTTTTGCAGATCGGCGGTTCGCGGAAAGTCTGGTCGTCGCGAACGCAGCGACCGACGAAGGTGACATTGACACGAGCAAAAAACGAACGCGAGAGGAAATGTCGTGGTGAGACGCGGACGATGCAAATTTTCGTCTCGTCGCCCGAATTGGGTGGAGCCGAGCCAGGAAGAGCTGCGGATGGAATAATAAAGAGGTCGATGACAGTGGAGTGGGCGCGAGGAGAGGATTGTTTGGCGTCCGCTTCTGCCGATCCGCTCGATGCTCGATCAAGCGTTGTCGAACACGCGAATGAATACCGACTGAATGAGTGAGCAGCACATGCACAGCGGCGTACAAAGAACTGTTTGACGTCGACGGGACAACGCGATGGTCGAACAACGGATATACGGTATTCTCCGGCGATTCGGCGGTAAATTCAAACTCTTACTTTGTAATTTCTCATCATTTGGCGACTCCTGTTGCTGCTCGCGTCATAATCGGCGATGAATTGATTGACAACCATGGCGTGGTCGCTGCTTTGCTTGTATTTGCAGTGTGTGGGGTGACTTTAATTGTCGCAGGGGGAGGGTGAGTCCTGGAAGGTGGAGCTTGTTGCGATGGGGAAGGCGTGAGTGGGGTGGTGGGAAAGTGATAGCTTTATGTACATCGATCAGTGCTTCAAGATGGAGCAGCAACGACGAATAACTTGCAATCCTCTCAAGACGTTACTCCAGGACACATTTTATAGCCGAGAAAGAACGCGCGACGTTTGTTTTTTGTGGCATAGCCGCAATAAGGCAACGAAGAGAAGAGTCAACAATACAATCGGATTTCTCAAAACGGCGTCAAGAGTAACAAGAGTGTTCGCGCGTCCGATGAGAAAAGAATCGAGAGACACTATGAACGCAAAGGAGTGTGACTTCGAATCACCTATACACCCGAATGTTCACTCCCCTTTTGATTGCAGGAGGCACCGAGGAAGGAGGGTGGCGGGGTTGAGTGAGGAATTGGAGGTGAGAAGGCTTATCCCACGCGAACGGAATACTGAAGAGAGACAGTGGCAGCCGATCGGGTCGCGCCGACTCGAAGTCGGAGCTGTTTGCTGCCTCTCCAGTATCATGTCATTGATAGGCGGACCTTGAGACTGCGATTAGCAGGAGGAGAGAAGGATCGGACGGGCTCGTCGGCGGCAGATCTGTGCAGCGAATCCGGGCGAGCAAGCGGGGCAGAGCAGAACTAGCAGATGGCTGGATCTCCCCTCTCCCCGCCCGCCCCATCGCCGAGGTTTCCGCCGGGCGGGAGGCAGTAACTTTCGCCGCCTTTGCTGCTGCTTCCACTCCAAAACAAATGCTTTCGAAAAACACAACAACGAGACTCTGCCGAGACGAGCGACCCGGGAGATCCGTCCGCACGATGAGGACGCGAGAGAGACGAATTCCGAGGAATACGCGAACAGAAAGTGTTACGCGGACGGAAGCCGACGCGACATGATCGCGAGATTATTTACAGCGAAGAAGCAATCGAAAAAGCACTCGTTTACGACTTTGCTCTAAGGGAGTTGGACCTATGAGCGAAGAATATGATACGGCGCCGTGCGATCGGTGCCGATTGCGTATAGTGGCGTCATTAAAAAGATACGCTGTGACCGAAGAAGTGCATCTCGATTCTCGGTTCACACTTATCGCGAAGCCGAGAACATAATGCCGCCACTTGGGCCAATGGGGACTTGAAGATCGCGGATGAGATGGAGCGCCAAGGAGAGCAGCAGGTGACCGAGTCTTCCGCAGGCATTTTGATCGAAAAGAAGTCGGCACTGTGCTCGACGCTGTTTTCTTCGGCGCGTTGTTTTGTAGGGCAAAGCAGTTGTCTCTGACGACGTCGGCGGATTCTCCACCGTCGTCGGGGATTTATGTATTGTCGATCGTGGACTCGCAAACCGCGATGCAAAGTCGCCGTTGAACACGAAAATATGCGTCCTTTCGTGGACAGAATACCATCGCAGCGTGTTGCTGATGGAGAGAATGGAAACGGCAAAGTAGCCGCGATATGAAAGAATCAGAAGCGCCGACGGCGATAAGTGACGCCGTTACGGTAGAACGTTGAAAGAGAAGCCAGCGATTAGAACACGATTCTTGGAAGAGCGGCACGGCTAAGAAGATTTGAGGGCGCTATGCGCATTAAATTTTTAACGACTTTAAAAAGACGAACATTTTCACTGTTTTTCTAAATTTCGAAACTGAAAACTGCCGAAGTCTTAACGATCGGAATTTGCGAATGCTAAGGTGAGTGTAGAGAACGGAACTGGGCTGCCAGGCGGCACAAATTCGCTCCAATTCGAAATGCGATCGGCGGAGACGAATGTGATTAAAGCGATTGTATCGAAGCATATGGGCCGTTCGCGGTACTTGACGGATGGCGAGAACTCACTTGATCGGGGAAGAAAGCGAAAAACACGACTGGCGCATCGGATCGTAGAATTTGCATTAAAAACACTCGTAAATTCATCGAATGGCAAATCGTTGGCGGTCGCGAACAGACCGAAAACGAACGACAGTGGGGAATCGAGACGCGTTTAAGTATTTTGACCAACAGCGAGCGGCAGTGATTACCGGAGAACGTTCTGACGTCAATTGCAGGTAGAAGATTGAGTGATAGCAACACCGCAACTGATTATAGCGCAATCGTCGCAGACACTCCGAACGACTGCGCGTCAAGGGTAAACACGAAGGACTCTGTTCGAGCGAAGTGATCATGACGGATGAGTTGATCCGGAGGATGGCGAGGACGCTTTTGTAGGCTGCGGATCATCGGCTGACAGCTGTCTCGCTGTTTTGCGATTCTTGACGAGACTTTGCCTGATTCAAGCTGCGTCTGCTGTGCGCAGACATGTTTGCTCTCTTCACAGTGGGTTTAATGGATCGAGCGGGCAATATCTCTGACATCGGGCTTCAGTGAAGGGGCGCCTGCAGAGGGAGCAACTGCAGCGCTTTGCATAATCACTCTTTAGTCTCGGATGACAAAGGGATCTTCTGACGTCGACTTTGACGCAGATCGTATGTTTGAAGTTGGGAGCTTGATTGACACGTACGACATCAACGGAGAGTCGATTATCCACGATATTTGTGTAAAACGCCGTTGGGATACGCGACTTTGGGCGTTTTTTGCTTTCCTGAGTGTTTTCCCTCAGCGCCGCTGGCGAGAAACAAACTTCCTCGTCCTGAGTCGGTTGAAAACGATTTTGATCTCGGGAAATTGATGTACTGAGTCGGGATCGATCCTGCAAGACCGAAAACATTGACGTCGCGGGCTACAATTCAAAGACGAAAGTGCAATTTGTACGGATCGTCACAAAGGTTTGATGGTTAGGTCGTGTGGGTGCGATTTCGGTTGTACAGATCGAGACGATCTGAAACCTCTAGAAATGAAGGTTTCTCCTACGCGTTCTCTCGAGTGTTTGCGCGGCTCATTATCCGCGCTTCTCCGATCGTTTGGCACTTGACTCAACCCAAACAGCTCGACCTTCGAAAACCCCGTTTTTCTCTTCCGTAAAGGTGTGTGACCACCGCGCCATTAGCGTTTTGTTTATTCTTCTTTCGTTTGACGTCGAGATGTCATCGGCAATCTCGGGATTCCACAGATCTGGTCCGCGTCTTGAACTCTGTGTTTGTCTAATTACATTGCACCGCCTGTCTGTGTCTCTTTGATTGAAATCGGAGGCTTTGCGGTGATCCAAGGCAGTAGCAGAAGTTTGCTCGCTGATATTCTTCGGACGGGGGAAAGCGATACACGAAGAGCACTGATCGGGAGCTCGCAGAACCGATTCGAATTACGCAAGAGCCGTCTTTTTTCCATCGTTCATGACGCAGGCGATGGATGTTGAGGAGGACGCAGATTTGTCAGTTGCCGCTCGTCGGAAGGTGACAACGACTACCGACTCTGATAACACCGTCAGAAGCAAAGCGTTTTTAGAGATCTTTACGTTGCTGTGACGCAGGAAACAATCGGAATCGAAAAGAGCGAAGATGGCGGCGGTCAGCGATAAGTCGACCATTTTTCGTCACTCGGCTATTTTTGGAATACTTTTGTGTTTCGCTTGCAACGCACGCAGATTAGCGCGGATGTAATCTACAACTCTCGATTCTGCAAATACAGTATACGGCTACAGAGTCTTTTCTTGTGTGCGCAAGGGGATCTTGTTGGGAGCACCCTTGTCAGTCAATGGTGACGAGATGGAAGTCTTTGAGTGGTTGAACGTCGTCCACGGAACAATTTAACCGATTAGCCAGCTGAAATTGCCCCCATATCGTCCAGAAAAGCGCTGTGCTTCATGAATAGTCAATCGAGCGCTTTCACAATCCCAGATCGTCTAATCGAGCGAAAATTTGCGATTCGAATGCCTGAGAACGAGGAAGCTGGGGACCGTAGCGGTGCATGCGACGTCGATTGATCGGTCTTTACGGTAATCCCGTCATGCGATGCCTGCCCATCGCACAAAGCGCAATATTTGCTCAAACCGAAGGCATCTATTCCTGCGGCTTCGCAGTTCCACTTCAGCCCGATGATTAAACGGTGTTTTCTCGCAGTCGCCACAACCTTCCACGCGTTTCACGGTGTCCACTCATTGTCAGCGCTGCGAAGAAAAATCGAACGTTTCGCCAAGTCATCACACGCTTCTTATCTTGTCTGTTTGTGAAGAATGAAAGCGCGGGCGGCAAATCAACCACGCGGCCTCTCAAATAATTGTATTCTCCGTTGTGAATCACTTTGCCGATGGCGCTGACCGTCGCAGACCTCCTGTACGATTTCCTGGCTGTGCATCCTTTCCTCTGTGCCCTCCTCTTTCGCTTTTCTTCAGCTTCACTTTTGTGATTTGCACGCGATTCTGGAAGAGGCGACCGCGGGAGGTATTTGCGGGAAATGCGTGCGATCCATGAGTCACTTGGCAAAGACGTGGTCACCGCGCACGTCTTCGGGGTCGTACAGTCGGTTTCGGTTGTGGCCGATGTTGTGGCCGATATCCCTTCGTTTTTCCACATTTTTGATTTATTCGTTCCTCACGAAATCATATTTCTCCCGAGTTTACGTTCAATCGAGCATCAATCAAACGATCTCTCACTTCTCGACGACTTCCGCAAAACTGTGTTCGACGCGATTAAATGACGCAGAAAGATCAAACGATGGCGGAATGGGGGAATAATGCCATTACTCATCAAAACAACGGAATTCTGTGCGAAATGCGCATCTCTGACCGCCGATCTCATGCAGCCGTCCACTTTCCACCGTTATGTACCCGTTTCCTCGCGCAACGCCTCCCTCGTTGTAGCTATTCAGTGCGTTTGTTTGCCTTCTTCACCCGAGGTTCCCTCGAGCGTTCCTCGTAACTGCGCGCGCAATCGGAACGTGGGAATCGCAGAAGACGGCCGCATATCAGAAGCAACGACGCATCGTTTTCCCGATGTTTTCGTGCTTCGTGTGTGTCATCGAGGCACTTTTCTAGCGTCTCCTCTGCGCTTGTTGACGATGAATCACTAACTGCGCGCGATCGTTCGCTCTTTGCTTCACGTTCTCTTTTCGGTCGAAAACTTCCGCTTCATACCTTCGCGAGAATTTCGGATTCCACGACCTCTCGAAGAGAACCCCGAGGCTAGCGCGAGGAGTCGTGTTGATGACTTGAAAATTTTGTTTACATTGCAGAACCTTCGTTCGTCTTTCGCTTGTACAAATAATACAAAGTCGTCGACGACGTCTTCTGCGCTCTTCTCCACCCGCCGTCGCCGCTCTTACGAGCGCAACTCTACAGTCTCCGCCGCCGGCGTTCGAAGACCATCGGCTTTTGGTTTTAGATAGTGCGACAACGCAACATGGCTTATTCATCAAATTACTACAATTATCAGGTGAGCGAGCGCTTTTCAAGAGTTTCGGAGAAGACGATACAACGAAAAGTGCAAAAACTATGTGTTTACACTTTTTGCCAGCCGACAAGCAAAGAAAACAGTTGTCATTGCTGCAGCGCTGTCTCCCTTCGGAGTCATTTGTCCTGGAGAGAAGTGAAACGTAGATTGACAGCCGGTCGAGCAGGCAAAACTCATATGCAAACAATCGATCGCTTCGCATGACTCCAACGTTTAACCGTTAACGGAAACGAATCAGGACTCTCGTGAACACAAATCTCTTCAGATCGGAGTGATCTTCGCCATCCTCATCGGCGCCCTCATTCTGCTTCTTCTTTTCGTTCTCGCAATGTATTTCGTTGTCAAATCGGTAGGAAGGAGCCTAAAAGGCCACAAATCATACTGTGAATACTCAGATGCGCGAAGGGACGAAGAAAACGTACACACCGAGCAGATCGATCAGCTCCACTCATCCCATGTGGCAGCCTCAGGTGGAGCCTGCGCCCATTCAATACTCAAATCTCGACAACGCTCCGACGTCTCCCTTCCACCCGCAGAGTCCGCTCCAACCGCAATTCTCCCACTCGTCGCCCACGGTTCAGCCAACCTACCTCCAGCAGCCACTCGTGCAGTCCTATCACAATGAACCCGTGATTTCTCACGCCGGACAAATCCGTTCTCTTCAGCCGGAGATGACATATCAACAGGTAATTTCCCTACAGCCACACAGCGCTATTGAACGTAATCGTTCAGGGCCCGACTTCGTGGAGCATAGTCACTCCGGTCCACGAACATCCCCAACGACTCGACCAGCCTAGCGTGCCCTCCCATCAAGCATTTCCGACTTCCTCTGTTTAATTGAGTGAAACCGAATTATCCGATGTTTTGTACATATAGGAAGTTCTCTTCAGTTATCCGCGGCTTTACTCATCGTCCGATTGCGTCCTTACTTAACCTCCCCAAACCGTTATCCCTCCTCAAAGTCTTTCAATCCCGATTTCTCAATTGGTTCCCCGCGGCCACGTTGGCCCTGAACAGTCGATGCTAGTCGATAGTGTACAAATTCAGGTATTTAACCTATGAATACGAATCTGATCAAAGTGCTCACTCCGACGTAATCACTTGTTGTTTGTTCACTCGCGTATTTCTGAGCCTTACACGCATAATGAATAAAGCCGACCTCCGTACGCAGTCGTGTCGCACCGCGTAACTCTCTGATTTCTGTTTGCTTTCGCCGAAGGCACTCGCTTGCGCTTTCAAACGGCATACGCTAATCCCGTCCGACGACTAATTGAGATGGTCAAGGGGTTCAATAGCGATTGCGTCTCTTCCGGCTTTACGATTCTCGAACTGTCACGCAATTAGTTGGTCGTCGTTGTAAAGTGGCACAGCGTCGTGACGTCGCATTTTCGCCGCGGATCACTCAAGACACCTGTCGACGAAAACTGCAATCGGATACGTTGCCGAAACAAGGAAGTGTCAGGGAGACGCACAACGAAGTTTAGAAATCTGACTGCAACAAGAATGCAACGCCGAAGACAACAGAAAAGTAACAATAATAAGCGGATTACGGAACTCAGAGATCCATCAAGTCCCGTTGAGAGAAATATTCCGCGATTATGACAATAATGTAGGTCATTTCGCGAATGAGCTCTTGATCCTCTTCCGGCAATGTACAACGCTGAATACGAACTTCCTTGACGATATCACGGAGAGCGCAGCACGTGTCAGCATGAAGCGGTTCCTCGATCAAGACAAGCACGGCAAAAAGCCATTGAAAGAGGGGTCTTGAATAGCCATCCTCGAGATACCACTGAAAAGTTCGCATGTCAATAAATAAATAAAATAGAATTCAAAAACAGACAACTCACCTCACTCAACATCTCAATTAAATTGTCAATCTGGCTCGCTTTAAGCGAAAAAAGCACAGATACCAACGGCGGAGTTCCCTTGTGTTCACCATACAGAGAATGTTCATCTTTTTGTGTCTTTAAATCAATTCCTGGATAGGGCGTCGTCAGTATAGCCTCCTTCCACTCACTACGCTTCCCCTGAAATTGTTTCGGGATGACAGAAACGACTGCAACCAAATCACATACGATAGCCGGCCAAGTGACTTCGATTGGTTTTCCTATTTGAGACTTCAGCGCAACCATGCGCTCGCGACATTTCGTAAACATTTCCAGCTAAACATATGAATAAAGATGTTTTCATTGCAATTGCACATACTCGAGATTTGCGCCATTCTTTGCAAGGAATAAACTCACATTTCGCTGAGATCGAAGGTTCTTCTGGGATGACCGCCGCCGACGAAGCAAGATTCGCTTCGCATTCTTCCATCTTGGCGCTAACAACCGCGGCAGCTTTCTTTCTACCCACAATCACTTGTTGGAGATAGTGAACCGCGTTCGTAGGCATAGCGGTCAAATCGACGTCTTTTTCGTTGAATTCGCCAAGATCGACGAATTTTTTCTCTGCGTCCTGACCATTCGACATGTTCTGCAATGCATTCGAATACACAGTGAGGCCAGAAACAATGATGTATGAATGCGCGTTTCGAAGCGCATTTTTCAATTCACCGCAAGCGTCGCTTTACAAAGGAAACCTCGACACATCCACTATTTAAATTCGTGAAGAAATTAAACATTTTTTCTACGTGTGTGGTCATTGGAAAGTGGTGCTGTTGTTTAAACGATTGCATTTAGAATCGCCCTTTGAAATCGATGGATGGATTCTGGTCGGGATCGAGTTCGGACGGAGAGCTGACGAAGCCGCCAGCCAAGGCGCAGGAGTGTCCGACAGAGTCTCCAGCAGCTGAATCGGACGATCTCTCCGAGCAGCTGTTGATGGCCGAGAGGATTGAAATGATTCTGCGGCAGTTTGAGGAGGAAATCCGAAATGCAGCGGACGACGAAGAGAAGGTGCTCGGAGTTCTGGAAACGTAAGTAACTCATTCTCATTCTCTCCGTGAATTTTCCTGTTTCAAGCATGTGGGGTGTGCTGGGACAGATCGTCATTGACGCTGTCGGCCTCGTGGATTCGGGGAGCGTGAAGCGAATTTCCGATATGAATGGGAGGCACACGTTGATCGAGGTCTGTTCGAAAACCACCGGCATCGCCTTTCAGCTCTATCCCAATGTTAACTACTGCATCTGTTCGTTCTACCAGGAGAATGGTCTGCCACACTTACCGTACGCGTACACTATTCTTTTCGTTTTCAGTTATCAAGCAAAAGTCGGCTTTCACGGTATTTAAAACAACTCAAAGAACAACGCCGCTGACGCAATTTATTTTCAGTGCGAGCATGTTCTCGCCGCGAGATTCGCCGACTGCATGAATGCGCTGAGCGAGGAAAAAACGCCATTCATCGAAGGAATGCTCAAGAGATTGCGTCGATTCATTCCGGAATTGTACTGAACGGGTAATGCGGTTGAAAATACGAGTGATATATTTAATCTTGAGAAGATCTGCAATAAATAGGTCGATTTAACAGTTCACCCGAGGAATCGTCGTTTGAATCGGCATGGGGAGACCGTCGTCGGTGCTTGTTCCTCTGAAAATTCGAGTGGATACGAGTCGAGAATTGACTTCCTACAGTGGCATTGTCCCGACATTGTAGATGGAATGCGAGTTATTCCAACGGTTCTTTCGGAAACTAATGCACACGAACATGCAGAGGGTTCCGAGGCTGATCAGCAGCAGCCCGACAGTGCTGAAGTACATCCATGCACTGAAGCAGAAATCTGAAGATTGACAAAATGGAGCGCCCGATGTATGGGAATCACACACCTCTGCTCACCTCCTCACCCCCGATGGAGTGATCTCTCTGAACGAAGACGCGCAGCCTCTTGTCGACTGTTTTCACTTCCGAGTCGTTTGGAAAATCGATTCCCTCAGCCGTTTCAATGATTTGGCGCCTCTTGCGTGCACATGGTTGCTTCAGAAACAAATGTTGAACTTGGAAAAGGGGAAGAGAATTCACCTGTTTAGGGCAATTTTCCTTGCACAATAACACGTTACAAACAATGTCAATTTGATCGCTTCCGTCAATCCTAAAACGAGAAATTCCCATAAGACTGGATGTTAACCGACCTAAAGGCTGCGAGCGTCGCCTCAAGGCGATTCTGATTTTGTTCAATGTCTCCCATCACCTGCGGCATCACGGAACACCTGAAGCAGTTTCTGTGCCTCACTTTCTGTGACTATTTCTCACCCTTCAGTTATGAGTTTCACTGATTTGCTTCTCGCGTCGACTCCTCCGATCCGCGACGCGTTGCAGTCGACCACCCGAAGTTTCGATACGTCCACATCGCTCTCCAGAACCGCGGTCAACTTCTCCCCTAGGAACACGTTTTCCACCGGACTTCCATTTTTCATAATCGTCAGAACCACTTGGGAAGATCGTCCTTCTGCCGAAGACGCGACCGTTTTAGGGTCCGGGCCTCTGCAAGCAGATCAAGCTAACAAGAACTCTCTCGGAGGCGATCGCTACCCTACGACGATTCCGTAGTGCGGCTGAACAACTTGAGGAGGCGCGCTGAAGTCGCAGAGAATCTCATAGAAGAGGTCGTCTTTGGTGGTAACGTCCAGTGGTGTAACCAAATCATTCGACATTACAAGAACGCTCGTGAGCGTCTTGTTCTAAACGCAAACGTGGACGGAAATTGAGAACAACTCGCTTACGAATTCGAGAACGTTGCACGAACTGTTCAAAGTAGGATTCGGGAGGAAAATGGAAAACTGCTCCGCATCGTCGATGACCAAGCTGCACGTCGCGAATCTCTCTGCCGCATACAGAACTCCCGAGTACCTCTGAACGCCGCGCGATTGAAACGGGAAGGAATAGGCAAGACGCACCTGACCGCCAGTGATCTGGAAACTCACGTTCATTCCCTTTGGAAGACATTCTACAGTGAGTTTCACGTTCAGGGCGGGAATCGCACGTTCGCTGCCCTCGCTTTTGTGAGGAACCTGGCGTCGTTCGTCGAGGAATCGCAGCGAAGAGAAGTCGACAAGTGTGGTGGTGAGAGGGGCGCTTAGTGAAGACGCAGTCGACGTCCTTTGAGAATGGACCGCCGAGGAAAGCATGCGCGCGGTTACTCGTGGGGGTACGGTATGCGCAAATGGAAGTTGAGTCGAGGAGGGTCGAGGCGCAAGGGAAGAGAACGCAAATGGTTTAGACGTAGAAGGGATTGACGCCGCCTTCGTGGAAGCGACGCAGTTGCGTTTTACGAAGCGATAGACGTTGAACTGATTGTTCGGTTGAGTGAATTGCTCGATGTGCGAGTGCGCTTCGAAGGTGACCGATGAGAGATAGCAATCGTGCTTCTCCTCGCCGAAAGCAATCGTTTGACAGCGGATGCTCGCCATGGAACACAGGTTTTCGCACTGCTTCAAGTCCTTCACGCGAATGTGATGCACATGACGGTACTCCTGACGTAGGGTTCGACCGTATTCCACTAACTGTGATTCGTTGGGTAAGCACGTGGACTTTGAAGGAATCGCCTTCAATGCCGTCGTGTTAAACACTTTCTTTCCATCTGAAATTTCAACGATTTACTCATCCGCAGTCGACTTGAATACTTGGGGACATCTCGGCATCTCGATGTTCTTTCGCGATGAGAACTGCTTCTCGCGCGCACCCGAGTTCGTAAAAGTCAACGTTGACATCCATCACACTCCTCGTCATCGCGTCCGTGCGATTCACGGCCAAAAGGCGGCATTTCTGCGTTTTCTCTGCGTAAGTCAGTGATCTACAGACGGGATTTATGAGGCACATCTCCAGACATCCGCTCAGGTTGACCCCTGAACGCTAGTTCAGAACTATTGACTTCTCGTTCGCTCACCCAAGTGATCCGAAATGGAGTTGGGCGCTATGAGATTGCGATTTTTGAACTTCTCGTAGACGTACGGCCGACTGCAGGGGACGTCAACCGAAGTGCAAAACGGTTCGTAGAGATCAAGATTCGAGGAGGAAACCGCCTGATCGCTCGCTTCTTCCCCGATGAAGCACTCGTTCGTTTCGGAATCAAATTCGAAGGAGCGACAGAAGAAGTGCGCCGACTCGACGCACTCTCTCATGCAATTCCGAATGGACCTAACGCCAATCGCTACGTCCCTTCCGCGGATTTCGCTCTTTTTCATGACGATAAACTCGAGTCGTTTCCCAGGGCAGCGATCCTTTTCGTGAATGCAGAAATTCGAATAGTAGTCGGTTTGCGTGTCTTCAACGAGAATCTGCGAGTCGATCACAGAGCGGTGAGAAACGTTGAAAAGCTCACATCTTCTGTAATCGGGAATTACGGTAGAAGGCGTAGTCCACTCACCTGGAGGTCTTGTCGAAGTTCAAGGAGGAACAGTTCGATTGCTGTAGACAAACGTCCAAACATTCGTCTGCGCTTCGCACTACTGAGGAGTAGAAGGCGTTGCTGTGGATGAAGCGGTGGTTCCGCCGCTTTTCGAAGGCGAAAGCGCGGCTGCGGCACTCTTCGTTCAGAGGCAAACACACTTTCTCGAAATAGTACGAGCGCAGACCCGCGTTCCAGTTGAGCATTCCGGTCTGCAAATGGCATTCTGAAGGGGGTCACTGAGGAAGGAAGCTTACCTTTGAGTTGACATCAAAATACTCGCACGTCGGCGAATCGTTGTTGTTCTGGTAGTTGAATCCGCGACAGAGGAAGGGCCGCTCGCTTCTTTCACCGACTCCGTGTTCGCCACTGATCGGATCGACGTCATCGCGACAGTGCTTGGCGCACGTCACAAGCTCAATCTATGTGCACATCTCCTAGCCTAGGGAATGAGAGCCTTAAATACCTTAGCTACAAGGCTCGGAGTGCCCATGACGTAGACTTCTGGGATTCTCAGAAACGTTGTGCTCAGGCCTTTGCTCTCGCAACGTTCGACATCGGCAGACGGAGAATCACTTTGTTGCTGAGAGATGTTGAAAGCGGGTGCTGCCGCAGGCTGACTTAGCAAATCGTTGTTCTGAGAATTTCCCGGCGAAAAAGATTCGAATTGTGAAAAGTCAAAGGGAGTCTCTTCATCGGCCTCCGTTTCTGAACGTATGTAAACAGGAAATCGGCCTTTGAAAGTAGTTTCTTACGCAATGAGATCGCGAAGCATGAAAAGTACAGTAGAAGCGCTCGGAGACGCATGTTTCGATAGAAATTTAAATTCCTCTGATTGGCAGTGTTGCCCCCGTTTATCGCAAATCCGAAATTGGTTCAAGTGCATAAAGAGGACTTTCGTGTCTCCGCTGAGAGGCGTCCGCACGCCCGCAACTGGTCTCCCTCTTCACGTCCTTCTACAATGCGACATTCGCACTCTGCGAGTACCGGTTCAGAACCAAAAAAACAAAAGGAATCGTGCATTATTTATTCCTTTCCTTCGCATTTTATTCTACAACCGACTGTACTCGTTATAGCTTCGGAGCAGGTTAAGTAGCTTCTCTTTGTTGTACTAAAACACTTTTTTCTCATTACGGCACTCAAACATTGGCACCTACCGTATGCATGACTTCGTTCGCCACGACCTGGACAGTGGCTTCGCTTGTTGACTCTTCGCTTGTCATCAACTCCTCTGGCGAAAGCACGTATTCGCTTTCTGGCTGGCAGAGAACTTTTTTCTGAAATCTGGTATCATGAGGGTGTGGGCGTGTCATTTACCTGACAGCCGAAACGATCTTCATAGGGATCGTCCCAGGCATATGCACTTGCAAATGACTTCAGTTCACCTTCCACGACAGAGAGGCACTCGTTGATCGACCTAAAACAGATGAAACGCATTGAACAGCGGTGAATCGCTCGCTGACTGAATCTCAAAAGCAGTACAGAGAAGATCACTTTCGCGTGCTTCGAGCTGAAACAAAAGCGGATAAATCAGAAAATGCGGTGCGATAAACCTAGTGCTTCGGCGACTTCGGATTCGGACATGACTCGCGCGCACGACCTCGCGATTCGCAGTTCAGCGCTTCAATGAATTGCGCAAGTTACTCCAGCCAGACCGCTAACAAGCTTAAATGTCCTGAAGCGCTGTGCCTGAGATCCCCTTGTGAGTACTGTAAATTTGTATATGAGTTGCTTCGTGGCAACGGGAATGAATGGGTTCAACGCGGCTTCCAAACCAGCCTGGCGATGGTCGTCCCGTTACTTCGGGTTTGTTTTCCCAGGCGAAAATATTTCCCGCGATTGCGTCTCAACGTGTTACTACTCTTTTTGTTATTGGCCCTTATATGCTACTTCGCTTTTGTGGAATGGACCTTTGCGCGTTACGAAATGCCGAAACAAGATTCGATAACTTGGCCTTCTGAAGACGAGTACCACGTTGTACCTGACTACTCAAAGAAACGCAGAGGTAACGGTTTGTTTCGGATAATTTAAAGGTTGGTTGTGTGCAGGTCCTGGCGAAAATGGAAAACCAGTAATTCTATCCGGAAAAGAAAAGGTTCAAGGTTCAGAGGATATGAAGAAGTGGTTTATGAACGTCAAAGCGAGGTGAATTCAATTATTCTGAATTTGTAATTCAGATTCCTGCTTTTAAGTGACAAAATATCTTTGGACCGTAGCATTCCTGACACGCGAATGAACGAATGCGCAGCTATCAAATACGACTTTCAAAATCTGCCGAAAGCATCAGTGGTCATTATTTTCACCGACGAAGCATGGACGCCGCTTCTCAGAACAGTCCACTCCGTGTTTAATAGATCGCCCCCTGGGCTTCTGCATGAAATACTCTTGCTTGACGATTTTAGTAAACGAGGTTGGACCATTATTCACGCTATTTTGAGTTGGCAGCTTTTTATTTATTAGATGAACTTCACAATGGATCGCTGGCAAAATACATTCAGCGCTTTGGAGGAAAAGTACGGTTAGAACGTCTCTCTGAGCGCCATGGCCTTATTCGAGCGAAATTAGCAGGAGCCGAAAGAGCTTCTGGTGAAGTGGTTGTCTTCCTCGATTCACACTGCGAAGCTAACGAAGGATGGTATTAGTAATTTTCGGGTTGGTCTTGAAAATTGACACTAATCTAGGTTACCTCCTCTCTTGGATCGTATCAAGGAAAATCCTCAGGCTGTCATTTGCCCAATAATTGATTTCATATCGGCCGAAACAATGTCCTACACAGGCGATTCTGAAGTGTGGTCTGTAGGTGGTTTTTGGTGGAGTCTCCATTTTTTTGCCTTCGCCTTGTACATGAATCACGAATCGTGAATGAGTTACAAAGAAAAACCTGCGTAAGAGGCCGACTGGTAAAAATGCTTTTATTATAGCAACGATTGTAAATATTAGTTACAGTTAATTAGTTACAGATAAATAGAATTAGTTATAATATAATATAGAATTATGTTGTGGTGGTATACGAATTATTTCGTGTCTGTAGAGTTGACGTTGACTCTTGTCCATGTCAATTCGATTGTTTTGTCCCAAGTCGTATGTTTTGCATGTGTGAGTCTATCAGTAACAAACCGTTTACATTCTGCAATGGAGATTATAACATATGTTTAAAAAATATCAATATTACCCATGCAATATCGCTTGTCCAACGTGAACCCTGTCAGTTTGCTATTGAACATTTCAGGAGCCGCAAGAAACGGATAACGGCGTACAATTGCGTCGGTATCCAATATCACTCCCACATACGGCTCGTCCTGAATGCGCAAAGACATAAAAATGGTGGTGCAAAAACATACCAGATCGACAGTCCTGTTGTGACGTGACATTACATGTCGTAGAGGAGTATCTAGTATATTGACAAAAATGTTCAAGAATCCTGCCAGTTGCTCCAATGTTACAGTGTGGAAGAAATGCGTTTTCAGAGACGCAACCAGTGGATGATCTGATGTGATCGTGGAATCGCGATGGTTTCCAATTTCGTATGCGTACGAGTAAAACTCTTCTATCTTCGTTGTCGAGTCGGCTTGTCTGGCATCCAGGAATCGTTGTAGTATGGCTTCAAACTTGACGTTCCAGTAATTTAGATAGACCATACATTCGTCGGATTTCCAATTTGGACACGATGCCAGGTTGTGTTTGATTTGAGCCACTGTGGTATAACGATTTTCGTTACACAGTTCGAATGTCTTTTTGATGGCATATCCTTTGCGAAAACTCTTTGCTCTGATCTGGTTTGATGGCATATTGAGAGCGTGCGCAATGGAAGTCATTAACGTAATTAATGGTTTCATGCTTGACATCGGTTGCTGAATTTGAAAATACATTTGATCCGCAGTAAATAAAACTGTACATACCGCGTTAAACATCCCAGATATGTGGTGGACGAAAAGGGTTCATCTTTGTGGCCATCGACGATGACGTAATCTCCATTTGTATCTGTTTCGAGCACGTTTCTGAGCCGCAGGTACAGTATCATCCACCGAACAAGGCAATATTTGTGTTGGATTTCCGTTATTTGCCGTGGTGTCTCTGCGAGTCCGTGTTCTTTCGAAGTCTTGCTGTACGTCAAAGTCATCTCTAGCACACATTCACCCTTGTAGTTCCTGAAAGATATAGTAGTAGAACGCGTAAAGGATGTATCACAAACCGTAAAAATTTTACTTGTCTCAGCTTCATACAAGCCTCAGATTGATTTGAAACGACTCTGGCAAAATACCACCCGGGCGCCATCCAGTTTCTAATAACACAAGAGTTAAAACAACATCTAAAACAGTTGGTTTGCTAACAGATTATTGGATAGAGCTTACCAGAAATATCACACGGTGATAGTTGTGCTTTTTCGATGATTCGATCGAGTGCTATGTACAAATCCGGTTTCATTACAGGGTAGAGTATGTCGAGTGCTTGAGTCTTCTCATGTTTTTTGAATAGAGGGGCAAGAATCTTCTTGGCGAATGTAATCCACTGTTTGGCTGTACCGGGAATGATCTTTATGGCAGTTAGCTATAATGTGGAGTTGATTGATTATGGGCTAGTGTTTACTACAACTTACAATTTTGATGACTTCTTCACTGTATCTTAAAACAGTCAATTCACTTAGCATCTGTGATTGATCCGAGTGTGGGATCGTATTTGCGGAGTCTGACTGTCCAACCAATGCGATTGTTTGAAACAGTTTTAAGCTTCTATAGTGGGCACTTTCTGCGCCGTCTGATCGACAATTGAAAACTGTATAGTTTGTGATGAGCTCTTCTGGTTTTACGGAAACCAATGTAGTATCAGATGCCACGAGAACGCATATGAAACGGTTAAGGCATTTTACTGGATCAACTGAAAATGTTTGCTTAAAACAACCCAGATTTACAAAGTTTGTACCTGTCGAATACTTTGCCATTTGTCCAAATGGTGAGAAGCAGGATGGCGTGAGCATCGATAATTCTTTCAGCTCTCGTCAAATATCTTTGGCGCAATTCGTCGTTGCTCAACGGGGTCCTGTTCCAAAAATTTCTCCAATCTGGAAGGTTCATCTCGGACACCTTGTCGGATTTTACAATCAGCGATTGTGTGAGTTTGACTAGATCGCGTAGGTCATTCCGAACAATGCTAAACTTTTCCTTTTCATCGGGGTTTTCCACGAGATGAAGTATGCCTTTCATGTGTGCATGTTTTGCTACCCTGAAACAAACATGTAACATGAAATATTCGTCTACTCACATGTTAGCGCCAATTTTGAACTGTGTTCATTGAGAGTTTCTTCGTCGGGTACATATGTGTTCTTGGACGATTTGGCATTTATCTGGTATGCCGATTCAAGACATTGTTTGAAAACGTTAATGTTTAAACGAATCGTTTCAGGTAGTTTCTCGTCTAGTAGCATTTCTTCTACCATCGCATCCTACAACACAACCGTAGAAATTAAACAATATAATAAACTATTTACGGGTGTTTTTGCCTCAGATGTTTGTAATTCTTCTGATACATCAACCAGGTTTTGCGTCGGAAGCATGGCATTAGCTTCCGAGCATCGTCACTAATCACAACTCGTTTATATCCCAAATAGTTGAGGTGATTTGCGTTGCAACAGTGCTGGAATGTTAAAATAGTTGAAATTTAAAATATTACAAACTACCTTTAGCGTTCCACATATTTGTATTCGATTGAATAGGTATATCTGACTTTTTATAAAACATTTTCGTGTTGAATTTAACGTTCCAGAATCGGCAATCTTGAATGCAACTGACAATATTTGAGCAATTTTGTCGTTGTTGAGACAGTCGGTATTGTCTTCGTCAAAGAAGAGTGTCAACGATGCTTCGTCGATGTATTCCAACATCGTGTCTAGTGTGTTTCTAGCAAGTCGCATCATATGAGGAATGTGGGTCTAAATATGGTCAGTTTATAAATGTAAAAGAAAATCGACCCTAACCTGGCGATTCAGTGCAATGTCACTGCTTATACCCGTCCGCGACATTTTGACTATACTAATGTAGATTTCGTAGAGTTTGGCCAATCGTCGGTCAGTTGATGGTTCTTCATTTCCGACTTTGGACAGTCGCTCATGTACGTCTAGTAATTCGTTCTTGTAACGAGTAGATCGTTCTAGTATACAGAACTCTAGCTTTTCCATTCTTACCCCTCCACAATCAATACATCGCACATGCTTTGGTGAAATGCATTGCAGGTTCCCACATGACATATAAAACTTGGTTCGTTGCTTTCGTTGACGACGAGCTTTGTTACTTTGTGGTAAATTCATTTTGTGTGCATAGACACAGTGGAGGTACAGCAGTAGATTTTCGCTATCATCAATTGTCATGGCATCCACCTCTAGGCAGTCGTCGAAATTACCAACACGGTAGTAGTTTTCGATAGTCGATCGAGCTTCATGTGATGCAAATGCAAAGGTTGGCAAATATTGTTTGTTATCTTTGAAGCGATTGAGTTTATCCAACAATTCTGGCTGAAATCAAACAGTATATTGAAATCCATACAATAGACACACTTACGATCATATCTGCCATTTTCAATGACGTATTTGCCGCTTTCAGGCATCCGTCAATTAACAAAAGATTTGACATATTTGACAAGTTCCGAATGGTTAAGAACGAAATATGATTCGTGTTGATACAGCTTCTGTTCGAGCATGTCGAAACAACAGCTTCGTAGTGACTCGTTGGTTGTTTATATTGAATGCGGTAAAGATTCGTCATGATACGCCAAAAATGGAGGTTTTGTAGATCTTCCCCAATATCAATACAGTCGACCTCTTCTCCCTTCATCATCGATAGAAACATGTCTATCTTGTGCAGTAGACACTTGTATTTAGTGAACAAATCTGTAAGAGCAGTTTTCAAACCAATTTCTGCCTAAATATGGGATGTTCAAAAAAAGAAGATTTTTTATTAAAGATGATACCATTGGGAAATGACTTTTGATGAATGTATCAAGTTTTGAAAGCGCACTGTCAGTGGCCTAAATCAAATATCAAATTGTTTATTACATAATGCTCTCGTCAATACCTGCTTGTCCATAATAGATCTCATCCGCTTCTTTGTCACATCGTGTGATAGTCCTTTACGTTTTGGAGCCTGAAACACAACGCTCTCATGGTGATCAGACATGCATCAAGTTTGCCCACCTTCTTGCCCACAACTTCTTCAACGTCAACAACTGTTTCAAGTGCTGTGGGGTTGCAGTTTGAGACTACGTCATCTTGCAAGAGGTTGTCTTTTACAACGTCGACGTCGATATCGTGTACTGGGGATTTGTCACCGACTCTGCCACCAACCGCTTGATCAAAGAGTTCTTCTGAGATTCCATTTCGCATCACGACTTCAAGATGCGCCAAGTAGATTTGACCGTCAGGCGATGTGTCCTTTGTGCACAAGTGGATTGCGGGTGCTTGTTTCAGAGCTTCTGGGAGCTCGTCCGTTGCTTCCTTCAAGTGGAAAAGTGTTCCAGTCTCGCGCATCAAAGCGAACTTATCTGAAAACATTGCGTTAGATAAATCCGACGTTCAAAGTCCCACTTACCGTGACAAAAGTTGTCGTGTTCGTCAAGAATCTTTACCATGAACTTGGTAGATTTTGTTCGCTCCTTCCCATTCGTGCAGTTGACCTGGTAGACGTTTTCAAAATCTTCGGCCTCATTTGGTGCGATGGATTTCCGTTCACAGAACAGGTACAAATCGTTTCCACGGATCATTGCGCCGGGACAAGGGTTACGATTGGCAATCGTGTGGTGGTTTAATCACTGAAAACAATCACAATTCAAAATTAAAATCACTTTGTATGAGAACTGAGAAGTGCATTTTTGTGCTTGTCAATTCTCAACCATGTAAATGTACTGAGTATCATTTAACTAAAACGTGTCTTATGGTTTGATGTGATCGTGGTGGGACCAACGTCACAATTTAAAGGACTGCTGTTCTGTTGAATTGTCACAGATGACTAAACGTTCATGAAACACATACACATACAACACACAGATAAAGGGGGTTAATTTTATGTTCACATTAAACAAACGGTTATAAAGACATTATACAACGACGTCACAAACAACTTGTGGTTACAGTGCAATTTTTCCTTTCGTCGTTTGTCGTTAATGTTCAATGTGCTTGTGCTCAAGAAAGGTTGAGGTTTTGTCGGACTGAAAGTGTGTTAAGATATGAACCTTGTATCCAGTTACCTTACATTTGACATCGGCGATATCGTCATTGTAATGAGATGGTCATTACGTGCAAACATGAGTGATGATTTTCCAGCTGGATGATTCAAGATCTGGGTGGCTTCGTTGTTTCGTGAAACGCGCATACAGTATTGCCAAACTGTGTCATCCGCTTTGAACTTGATTGTTTTCTTCGTGTGAGAAGCACCGCCACTGTGCTGCCAATAGTTGACGATAGATACAAAGTTTTCCACACTAAGAGGTCGTTCCAAGTGGACAATTGTGTCAATTGTAGTATTTTCCATTTCGATGTAAAATTCGATTATCTGTTCCAATTGACCAGTTGTGCCTTTTCCACATGTGCGGATGTAGTCATTCCGGAGAGTCCATTTTGTTGTCAACAATGGATTGACGTCTTGTTCGTGACCGCATATATAGACACGTTGGAAGTGTGGAATGAGCTGCTGCCAGAGTTCCATCAGTTCGTGATGAAATGAAGACCGTATGTTCATACGTAGAGATTGTTCAAACTCGTCGCGGTTTGCCGGACACTTGATGTGTTTTAACGTGGCAATCTTGACAATATCTTTGACTGATACAAATTTTGTAGTTCTGAAAAATTGAAAATTAGATTAACTCTCAAATTATTGTTTTACCCTTTCTGGATACACGTTCCTTCTATAATATATAGAGTTCGCAAGCGGCAAGATGTGAAATACCGGAACAATTCTGGTTGAGTAATTGTGGACCATTTTTCCTTTGCGGACACAGGAGCACTACGAGCTTCTGTTTGGAATCGAAGTTTTCCGTCCACGACAAAGCATTTGATTGTACAGTCGACAATGTTTAAGTTTTCCATGCCAACATGGAGTGGTGTAATTCGGTTCAGTGTTGGTTTAAATTTTCCAAATTGATCACTTCGTGGGATGCATTTGAAAAAGTTGGCCATATCGGACAGATCCATCGTCCGTATCTTAAATAGCCGATCATAAATTAACATGAGGAAAAAAATCCACAGAAAACAAAGATAAATTTGGCAACACGAATTTACTTACGAATTGTTGATTTTTAATATTCTCAAAATTTTAATTTAAACGATGCTTTTGCGTGTCGAGACCAACCGGTTACTGTCTCAGCCCTAGTGTGACCCTAGTGTGTTTGTCAGTCTTATGAGAACCGATTTCTCTCTCTAAAATTTGACAAATTTGTTCGGTATCTATATTTTTTTTTCGTATTTCAGTTATGGGTGTTGCTTTCGATGATTTCGGTGTCGATGAAATTGTACCAACCATGATTTCTGCAAATACCGCTTCGATTCAGTCGGAGTTTGCCAATTCGGTGTTGAACCGACTCCAAACTTCCCACGGAACAGTGTTCATCCGCGGAACCACTTCGTATGCAATCTACGCCAATAGCTTCTTGGCTTCTGGTGTCGCCCTTCATCGGGCTTATCCTACTCCAAACGGCTGGATTACAACTCCAACAGGATTTAGTTTGGAAAATCTTGGCTACCACGAATCATTGTGTAAAGGTAATCGTTAATTTTACTCGACTGTTTTCGATTTTGGTCAATCTTCTCAGATAGTTATGCGATCGTAGTCGACAACAAGAAACAGAAGACGGGAAGTGTTTTCCATGTGGAAGGAGCTGTTGTGCCGAATGCACTGGAACAATATCCAAAGGTTGATCTTGCCATGAAGGTTGAAGATCGCAATGGTATCATCCACACGATGTTAACTGAATTGTCGATTCGTGAAGGAATCCCACTTGATGTAATTTTTAAATGTGCCGGTCTACCAGTCTCGGAACCTGAAGATTACTTTTCGGATGCACACAACTTGCTTGGATTGTTCTGACGACGACATGTTGTCTTGTTGTACGCAATTTTAATTGCACTGATTAGATTGATGTTAATTTAATTTAACTATAATTTATTTATAAACAATTTGTGTTGAGATGAGTAGAGTTTTGCTAGTGTTGCTCGCTGTAGATATTGTTGTTTTCTAGTTTATGGATGGAGAAGAAGAAGACTGATTTAGTTTCTATTGGTGCATTCAAGATGGTAAAGGTTTATGAAATGGTTGACCAAGCAGACGAGCTGCAGAGAGACTCCGCGACTATTCGCGCAAAGGAATCGGAAGCGTGGTCGTATATAAACGATCGAATCGTGGAGGACTCGACGACCCTGACGTATCAGGAACTAGCATGTCAAATAGACTATTTCTTTTGCGACTGCATTGGGTATAAATTTAATGGCTTTGAAGATAATCGAAACAAGTTTTAGATTTATGACCAAATTCTATGAGAACCACCCAGATCTTCACTGGCTTATTGATGCAATATTCAATGTTACTCTCGTTGAGAAGGAAGCCGGTGAAGAGAAGACGCGAGTTTTGCTCGCAACTGATAAAGAGGTGGACGCTTTCCGCCAACTGCCAAATACTGAAATTCGTCAATGTACGGTGTACAGTCTCGCACACATTGACTGGTCTATGTCAATTGATGAAGTGCTCCAGCAAGACGCCGCACTCATGGATCGTGTATGTCCGGAAAAATGGCTGCGCCTGTGCCACAATCGTCATCCAAATTCAGAGAAGAGCCGCCAATTGGTAGCGAAAAAAATTGAATTGGAACGATTGAAATTTGTTCCGTTGGGCGCATCAATCCGCAAGCGTCGGAAAGAGGGTTTGTATTTGTTGTTAAGACTCTCATTGTTAGTATGTTTTTAAGACTACAGAATCTAATATTCTAAAACGAGCCGATATCAACTTGAAATCGTCCACGTTGATGATCTGCAGTCGGGTAAACCCTATCGTTTTTTAAACAGTGTTGATTTTGGTGTTTATTTATTTCTAGCAAACTACGAAACCTATTCAAAAAATGAAACCGATCGTCGGCACTGAAAAGGATATTATACTGAAAAATTTTTTCAAATGTTCGTCCATCAGCGAAGACGTGACCAAAGTTCACAGTTTGGAAACGGAACCAAGATCGGCCGCCGTGGATATACAGTCTACGTCACAGCTTGTGGCACCAGTAACCCCAAAGTATTTGGGCTTCTTTGCAGCAAAAAGATTGTTATTGTCAGACAAATTGTCAGATAGTTCTCCGTCTGAGAAACATAACCGGATGATTTGAATATGGAGACGAGTGTATAATTTACAATTGTTTTAATGAGCCCATTAAGTGAATATATATATATGTATTATATGTAAAGATTGTACAAGATTAACTAACTAATAAATAAGCCAAAAATTCAGTGTTCACTGAGTGCGCAATATGGTTTTCAGAGTTTCGATAAGAGTTGATGGCGAGAGAGGCTCTGGAATGTTATCCTTGTTGTCGCTTTTCCAAGAATGATTGAAGTATATTGCGTATTTTCGGATCCCGAGTTCGAATGACGATATCGACTTGAAAAAAACAGACATTAAACTTGACGCCTTAAACACATTGACTCACTTCGCTCCCTTTTTGTGTTGTGGACACGCTGCTGGTATGAGATGCTGGAGACGTTGCATTCGAATTAACCAGTCCTACACTGTGTGGAGCTGTTTGAATTGATAGTGGAATTGTTGACAGAGTCGACGATGGAGGAGTGCGAAAGTCTTGAATGTTTGGATTCGCAGTTTGTAGCAAAGTGTTGCTGTTGGAATTACGCAGAATATTGTTCAGCTGGAGAAGAGTATTCTGTAACGAGATCGTTTGTTGTAGCAAGTACAATGACAGGTCAATTACCATAACAGCAGTGTGTTGTTGCGTTTGAGAAAACAGTTGGCGTTGGGTAGACGGTTCTTCGGTTTGTCTCATCGAGTTCATGACAACCTAATACAAAATAAGCGACCTTCAAGTAGAATGTTATACCGTTAGTTCGCGTATTGCATCCGCAAGATCGAAATCTGAATTCGCTCCTCCAGTCTGTGCAGTCCCAACTGCGTGCGGTTGTCCATTGTTGGCGGTGGCTCCTCCGTTCTGTACAGTCCCAACTGCGTGTGGTGGTGGTCCAACGTTGGCGGTGGTGGCTCCTCCGTTCTGTGCAGTGCGACTGGTGTGGTGGCGGTGGCTCCTCCGTTCTGTGCAGTCCCGACTGCGTGTGGTGGTGGTCCAACGTTGGCGGTGGCTCCTCCGTTCTGTGCAGTGCCGACTCCATCATCATCTGTGGCTCCTACGAACTTAGTCCAAACACGTTTGAGAGTGTTGATCATCATCATTTTCTGAACAAAAATTTCCATTAGCAATTAGCAAATTAGCGAGAAAAAAAGAGCGAACATTGCATCAACATTTCAACACGTTCAACTTTCGAATTCAATTCGACAATAGTGATGCGATGCAAACCGCGCGAGTGGCGAGGGCGAGCGAGTGGAAATACTCAAGAACTTGTTCACGTGCAATTTCGCACAAACATAGCATTGCGTATATGCTGTATATATAGGAGTTAAAAAAATGCAACTCTGCAATACAAAACAATGGATTCAGTTCCCTTCGCTTTCTGTGATTCCGTTTGCGCGGTCCTGTGTGACAAGACTGTCGAGTTCAAAAAACTTTGCTGTTCTAATGCAAACTACGCTATATGGAAGGCCGCGCGAGTGGAGAACGACAAAAGCGTGGCAATAGAATTTCACATTGGATATGAATCGGGTGCGTGGCTGTACACCATTTTAGCAAATGATATCGAGATCACATTCGATCACTTACAAACAATTGACCGGCGAAACATCTATGTTAGCAAGTTGCGATTGTGCAATGCAGGAAGAAATCCTGTACACCAGGTTAGCGACATCAGCAACATTTTCAAATTCATATTGAGGTTTGTTAATCTAACTCGTTTCTATCTCTTTCCTGTAACTCCATCGGTCGAAAATTCTAACCTGCTTGCACTTTGTCATGGTTTAATATTTGAGCGATACTTTATCGGTTACCACTTTAACGCAGTTGACGATTTTCTCCTCGCTCAAACTGAAAAGCCCATTGACTGGTGTACTAACTTGACAGTTGAAGCCACCCGGATCCAATCAACTATATTTAGAACGATTGTAGAGAGCTTTGCGTTATCGACCTCTATCGAGTACTTGCGCATTAGCGCACCTGTTGTTTTCGATGTGCCGTTTTTTATAAGATTGTTTGAGAAATCGCCAATCAACCAAGTTCAATCGTTCATAATTCGATTCTCATTCTCCACCCAAGATTTGCTAAACTATCAGACTCAATATCAACGAAAACGCTGGCGGATGGCTGAGTTACAACTGCAATCAGTTCACCGTATTTCGTGGATACGAGCAGACAACGTCGACGTTACAGTTACAGACGGCATCGTCCAATTGGAAACTACTATTAGCTTCTACCCTATCCCTATCGGGCGTCTCTTTTAAATCATTACACAAACAAAGCACTGAGAAAATCAAAGTTTATCGTACGATTGATTATACGATCAATCATATTATTATAAATATTATTCGTTAAATAAATTATTAAATAAATCATGTTGTAATAACAAAATTACGTACTACGACGTGCCAACCAGTCGTTAATACCGGCACCAATGCGCTCTTGTGTCGCAGTAATGTAGTCGGAGAGACGTTCGACTTGACTTACTGACCGGGATCCAAAATTTATCATCCTACCGTAAGACGCGTCGTCTGCATATAATGGAGAGTTGTGAGACGAAAGCGTTCTGATGAGGTATTCAAATGATCGAATGCGAGGTTCGTCGGATCTGTTTGCAGCCTGTGAAAGATGCTACTTACTATACTGTCCGCAATGATATGGCTCACCTCAATGAACTCACGCAGAATGTCTGTAGTGGGTGTAACCTGGTCGTGGTTGTTGTATGCAAACTGAGCACGTTTTGCCATGTTAAAGTAGGACATGAGTAGTATACTAAGGTTGGTGCGACAACACTAAAAATTAGAGGCTTTGGGGGACAACACTGATTTCACATTTTAGTAACATCGGAGTTTGGTAACGGGCACTTTTGCCCGTCGTCTTAATGATATGCACGACCGTGACGTCAGCGTTTCTTCTCAAACGTCACCAATCGAACCTCTATCATTACGACTTTAGCGAAAACATCAACAACAACAATAGCATGATCGTCTTCCCCCAACGTCTTATCAGAGTGACAAAACAGATAACGAACCCCCCAACCTATCTAATGACGCCTCCACACAGTTTTTTAAATGCTTATGAATATTTATGAGCAGACTAGCAAAAAAAGGGGAAACAACTTTTATTGCAATAAATCTGAGAAACTTTCAGTTATAACTTTGAATAGATGTATGCAAAGAACCGTTCGGTAACTGATAAATATAAACACTCATTATTGGCTTGAAATATGGTCCTTGTGTGTTAGGAGGAATCGAGGGCGGTTGAGGCGTTGGTTGTTGAGGAAGCATCTGTAAATTGTTTTCACTTTAAAAAAAATCCTTGAAAAAATACCTTAGCGTTTCTATCGCGCCGAACCGTCGGGAGAGCCATGAAATTGAGAAAACGAGAGAAGGACAACCGCACACAGTTGCAGCAAATGAAAGGAATGAGTGAGGAATCAAAACATGGGAAGAGAAAACCGGTGGTGACGGCGCATATAATCAACAATAAAACAATCGTCCCGGCTTGTTCTTAGAAATGTCTGGATTATTGATTTAAACGGAACATTTCGAGACATTCGGTCGATGAAGTAGACGGCAAAGCCACCACAGGTGCTTGTGAAAGGACTCTGATGCGCGATTGAGTTAGAGTGAACAGATTGAAACCGTTTTAAAAACGAGGAAATGTACTCATTGCCGCTGTAGTCATCTCCCAACGAGTCAAAATAAAACGCTTGACTTCCTCTAACAAAAATGGCCACCCAATGGAGTCCACCACCTGCAGAAGTGTCAGTATTGACAACAAAGGAATATGTTGAATGGCGGACATGAGGAATTTTATCACAAGGAAATACACCAATGAAACGTTTACGGGATGCAGGATTTTTGGAAAGTAGAGTTTCAATCTGATAGGAGTACATAAGCAACAATAAGTTAGGCTGACGAATCAAAGAAAGGCGTGCGTCTAGCGTCGAGACTTAGAATTTGCTGGAATTCGCCGTAGACAACGCAAACACAACCTTTCGAGAGGGGGGTATTAAACTCAACTCGTACAGTTGTGTTTCCATGAGAAACAAGGTCAAAAGAATCGTCGTTTGGGTTGGAGCTAATATCAAATGAGAACAAAGTCCATCCTTTCGCGCGGAACATGTCGTAGGTGATTCCGTTGTTCTTGTTTCGACCAGCAAATCCTAGGGATTCTTGCAAATGCACAAACGGTTGGAGGCAGTTGACGTCGTTTTCAAAGTTCATGTTGTACGCGTTGTTCGGGTAGACTCGGTTGTTACATTCGACGCGAATACATTTGATATCAAAGTTTTCAAACGCAAAAGGGTCCTTGCTGATAGTTCCGTGAAACGCTTCGGCATCGACCAAACCCAAAAGAATTCGCTTTGGCACAGGGCCTGAAAATACGGTACATTCTGAAGATCCAAGACGACCTGCACTGATGTGAAAGGTAGCAACATTGCAGGATTTTACGGGATAACGGGCCATATGACCGCTGTTCAAAGTTTTTTCCAAAGCCAGTGACACAGATTCCAGAACCTCAATTTCTTTCACGTATAAATACATGTCTTCGAGCTGGATACGGTAGTTACAGCTGGGATCTTCAAAATTCAGAAGGCAGAAAGCATCGGTATTACGATATAGCTGAATGTTCAGATCCACAAAATTCAGCATGAAACGATTATGCATAAACGTTCCCAGATGGAGAGGAGCCATTGTTTGGATAGTTTTGCTGTTCTCACAAAAATTCCCTCGTTGTAAAAAACCCAAATCGCTTGAAGTGTTCAGGGAACCGGCTGATGGCGCGTAGAGATAGTTCCGACCCATACATTGTTTGGTTTCGCGATCCAACATAAGTTCAGTTTGCATCCACGAACGGTAAGCGTAGCACGGTCCTGTGTTTTCAATTTCAACGCCGTTTACAGAAACACGTGCATGTTGCACAAAAGTTTTTCCAATCGCCTGAATAGTAGAGTATTTAGGGAGAGCCTCCGTTCTATCATCTCCAGTAGCAGGGGGTGGGAGAGGATGACGTTTCCTGATGAATCCCGAATTGAAAACTGCATAAAGAGATAGTTTTTGGCCAAGTGAAGAAAAGACTTTTCATTACAAACGCTAAAAAAATGATCAGAACATTACCTCCAAACTATATTTACCGAAACTGGAAGGGGCCGCTGTTGGAAAGTGTGTTTGTTAGACTAATCTTTTTCCAGCGCACATTTTTAATAGCCACCTGAGTAGGAGGAATGGAGAACAAGTTTAGCTCGGAGAGAGTAACAGGATTAGATTCTTTGTCGATCAGCTTATCCATTTTTCACAAAAAAGTCAAAGTCGGTTTTTCAATAAATTTGGACTTCTTGTTCTTGTTGGTGGCTTTTCCGACAGATGAGGCAGAAGACGAGGAAGACAACCGTTCACCAGCTGGCTTGCTAACGCGACTGAGAAATGCTTCCACTTTTTCGACCGAAGTCGGCTTTCGACGTTTCCGACCCGAGCCATCCTGATTCTTGGTCATTTTTGTTCCGACGGTGGAGAGAACGTTCCGAAGTCCTGTCAAACCGTGTTTCTTGGCACTTGCACGTAAATCCTGACCGTTGATTAGATCATCGAGAATGTTCTGACCAGTGTTGGCTAATTCGGGTCCAACAATTTTTGCTCCTTTCATCACCAGCGGGAGAAGGTAGGAAAATAAACCCTTAAAAATATCACCGAGCCCAGTTCCGCGTTGATAATTATACCCTTGAAAAGGTGATGCCAAGGGGCCGGTGCCATACTGCTCAACTTGCTGGGTAAAAAAACCATCCCAATCGATTTGCGTCGAAGGTTCAAATACAACATGCATTTTTATTTAATAGCGAAGCCGACGACAATGCAAAACTACAGACACGTTTCCAAACTGAAAAGGAATGAAATTACCGTTCTGATCACAAATAGTAATAGTAATATTACGCACTTGGTTAGAACGAATCGGTACATATTGGATATTATGAAATGAGTGGGAAATAACTTCTCCATGTGCACCAGTCACAGGAACAATTTTCAAGAGATTTGAATAGACATTACCAATAACACTCAAGTTGACCAAATCCGAGTAGATATATAAACTACAAACATTATTACGAAAATCAATTCCGTTGTCAGCAAAACAAGACCCATTACAAATTTCTGAGCGAAATCCAAGCATATATGCTAGACCTTTGGACAATTCTACACTCGCAACCATTTGGCTCAAAAAAATTATCCCAAATCGCTTACGCAAACTATCGTATGTGAAACGTACAATTTTCCCCGCCGCCCTCAAGTCTTCTTCTTCGTTCAAAATTCTTTTCAAAATTACAGAGGAGAGAGGCTTCTGATGCGTTTCACCAGGTAGTACACTGTCGCTAAATGTAGAAAGCAAAGTGACGTCTTTCAAAACGTTGTCGATCTTTTCACGGTCAACAAAAATCGGCTGCTGGTCTAACAAACTCGGGTTTTCCGTCACTTCGGGTATCAAAAACGCTGTCTCTTCTCCGTCCTCTTCCGCTTCTTCTTCTTCTTGTCCAGAAGTCAAGTCATCTATAGCTAAACCAATCCGATCCGTAGCTGCGCGCATCGAAAGTAGATTATCCTTTGTGGTTTGTACAAGATTAGGTGGGAGGGCCATTTGAGCGGCGGAATATTCATCATCTTCATCGCCGTTTTTTTCCTCTTCTCCACTTGTTCTGGGTTTTTTCCTCTTCAAGCTGTCCATTTTCATTTTCAAATCAGAATGAGCGTTAACAGAAGCCTGTCTACGCTTGCGTTGATTATGGGTATCTGAGGCCTCCACAAAATCGTTGAGCAGTTCACAAATTTCATCGGCATTTGAGTAGTGTCCAGGAGGAAATGTCAAATTGACGACAGAACCGTTGACAAGCGTGAAACGGACGTATTCATTAGAGTTGGTAATGTTGTCAAATGAATAAGTATAGGTAATCTCAGATAGGCCAACTGTCCAATCACCGGAACGTAGCTCAAGGGTTTCAGGCAAATTTGTGATGAAATTAGACTGAGTGTTGGATTCCATCGTGTTGCTGGGAATGGTTAAATAAAATTCATCATTAGACGACGACATTTTGCGGACGTGGATTCGGAGAAGATAACCAATAGCAGTGCCGAGAAGAGTTGTCCACAACTGGAAACTTTCAGAGTTGTAGTTGATACTGATGTTTACGAGGGAGATGATAATAATAATGTAAAGAGCAACAACTTGGCAAAAAAAGGCAATATCAGATTTATGAAGCTGATAGTGGGCAAAACAGACAGCACGACGACTTGAGTGACTGGAACGAGTGGAGACAGCAAAAGTTTCACCACTGTCAACTTCCGAGAGGGAGGGCGTCATTTAGCGGCGGTGGCGGTGGCGACGACGACGACGACGATTTGCAATCAACCACAGCGTCCTCACGTTCCCACGAATTGAATTGTCTAGGGTATCCTTTCCACTTTATATGGACCATTTTCACACCCTTCCTCAGTCGTTTTCCGACGTAAAATTTTCTCAATTTCAAATAGAGACGTTTCGGGAATTCTGACACGTAAAAGTTCTTGATCGTAGTAGGTTCCTTTTACTGGTTCTTTTCTCAGATCCGCAAGTTTGTAAACAACAGGTCTGCGCCTTAGAACATTGGTGATTCTGAAGATTTCACTCGTCCATTTTTGTGTATAACCTTTTTCAAATAAATTCTTGTGTTTGGCAATGCGAACAGTGTCTCCAATCTTGAGTTTGGTTTGCGTAATCTCGTCTTCATCCAGAGTATCGTCACTCCAATTGCTTGGCACGGAGAAGATGGGCATTTCGAAACGTGATAGAAGCGGGAGTTGTCCCAATTGAGCGATTAACGCTGTTGTTGATAGAGTGAGTGATATCTTTGAGAACAAGTGTCCAATTCCAAGTATTCTTTGCGGTAAAGTGACGATATAATCGTTCCTTGAGAGTTCGATTAAAACGCTCAACCATAGCACACTTTACGTTATTTAAGGGAGAAAAATGGACAATTCCAAGATCCGAAAAATATTTCAATACTTGACCATTTCGAAACTCGGTACCAGCGTCGGTAATTACATAATCAGGCATCACACAATCAGGGGAAAACGTGTTCATGAAAGCAGCGACAACTTGATCAGGTTTCTTGTTTTTGAGAGGTTGAGTCCAAACTTGGCGCGAGAAGACACAGATCATGGTCAGAATATACGCATAGCCGTCATTCCATTTCTTGAGCTTTTGCATATCGGCCAAATCACACTGTATATGAGTGTAGAGACCAGAACCGGTGGTCTTGTTGCGTGGAAACCGCTTCCGTTGAGGAGCGTGATAGGTATACGTTTTCTGGCTCGATAACCAGGCAACAACTTGCCGTCTAGTGGTTTCTGGAAACTTTCTTCTAACAGCCGAGAGAAGAGGCAAAACGCCGAATAGCAGCAAGGGCTTTGAGGGTCATAATAGAGTTTATTTAATAAATCTTCCATTTACGAACAGCAAAACGTTTTGGTAAAAGTAAACCGCTGCCACTCTGACTACTGTTTGTAAAACTGGTGGTTTCGGAGTCAACAGCAGCAGCAGCATTAGACAAAGATTGGGAGGAGGAGGAGGAGGGTTGATCACCGTTTCCGTAATTTTTAGAATCCTGCTCATATTGCTGCAACAGTGTCAGCACATAGGGATTCGACACCAGATTTGGAGGTATATTGTAGCTGGCCATTTTAGAAACAAAACGATGGATTCCAATAGGTTTCACAGCAGTTTTTGTCGATAAAAATTTAAAAATTTGTAAAAGAGAACTATCCGCAATAACATCCCCATCAGTAAAACGAATCTGTGAATCATTTTCTCCTTCAAAAACAAGAAATTCTTTCATAAAACTCGCCAATTTCTTAGCCCTCGATTTGTATGATGGCGGAATTTGAGTGGCAGTGAACTCATCCAAAATGTGAGATTCCAATTTGGAAATTTCATCAATAGGTTCAGTCGTTTTGACCATTTGAGGATCGTTGTCGTTGTCCTCCTCCTCCTCTTTTCCCAGTAGACGTGATCGTCGTTGTTGATTGGTAAAAAATCGGTTTTGCAAATCCTTTTCAAGTGAACACATTTTTTGATATAGATTACAAAATCGTTGATACTTGACATCATCGGGACATGAGGTGGAATCGGCAAAAATTTGGTCAAAAGACGTGTCGAGCTTAGTAAGATTACCGACGTTCTTAAAATCTAAAACAAACACTATATAAACAGTTGATTAGTTGAACGTGCCAGGTTTTGTTGAGTTTTCAACGTTTTTTAGGGACAACTTTAGCGAATTATCGTCATCACCTCCATTTTGACCGCTCGTTGTTGAGGTAACGTTGACATCCAAATCCGGACGTTGTTGCGGTGAGCTGTTGAGTGAATAGGGTACTAATTTCATTTTTTTTGCAAATTTCATTGCTGTTGAGAGAGGAAATGATCAAGCAACCGGAGCACAGGCAGTAGCAAGAGAGGAATAAACACTCCACCACCGTGCTGAAGGATAGACTGACGAGCTTTGTCTCCAGTGCGGCAGTTGGATAAAAATTGCAAAGCATTCCGATGACGCATCAAACTCTCCTTTTGTGATGGAGTCAACTTGACAACCCCTTTGATAACGTTGTAGCAACATTCAACCACACACCGAATTTCCTCATCCGAACATTTTGAAATGAATTCGATTCGTTTCGACCTTTTTGCCTTCGCCAATGACTTGAGAAATGCATGACATTTGAATACTCGTTTCATTCTGGAATCCAATTTTTATTAGTTAAAACCAACTCCCTCGGCGGTAAATCTCGGAAACACACGGCAAGGAGAAATGGAGTGAAAATCCAAGGAGAGACTGGACACATCAAAATCAAATGAAGGGAATAATTAGCGAGAATAAAAACTGATTATTTACGCACGTAGAAAACGATTGGTTGTTCGGAGGGAAAAATTTTGGTATAGCAACGTAGTGAATCATCAGTTTGTGGATGATTATCCAGAATAAGATAGCCAAACGGTTCAGAAACTGCATCATTGTAGGCGTCGAGTAGAAATCCTGAATTCCCCGGATATAACTGACGAGCCAGTGTCTGTACTTGTAAAGCATCTGTCGGGTTTTTGAGCAAAACCATCATGGTTGAATTTACGCGAACGGTTCGATTGCAACCGTATAGATTTTGCAAAAGTGTGATTATCGAGAGTTGACAGTGATGGGCGAGTTTTGTATAGCAATCGTTCAAAACTTTGCTGTTTTCGAGCTCACTCATAAGGTCGTCCAAAATTAGCAGTTTATTCCCTGGAGTATTCTTAATAATTTCGAGGTCGGGAAAACCCTCGATGAGTTCAACACGATCGTTTGACAACAGCTCTGTTAGTAACTCTTGATAGGCGCCGTAACACCACCACACTTTGTCAATTCTGGGTGTGATCAGCAGATCCATGTGTTGGATAAGTTTCTTTGTCCAGACCGTCTTTCCTCCCATCGTGCAGGCTAAACAAATACGCAATTACTAGTGATACCAAAAAAAAAAACTCACCCGAGACCAGACAAGTGAACGTTCCGTTGAATACGTGCATCGCTGTAGCACTTGTGACAAATCACAAATTTTCGATTATAAATATCCAAGTTTCGTCACCAGATGCGGTTTTATCTTTAAAAAAATTGCAACGCTCCAGAATTATAATTTTACCGTTCAAATTATTGTTTTCAATTTGACCGCCTCCAGAAGCACTAACGGTAGTGGCGACGCCGACACTAGATGAGAAGGAGAGCCGAATACAGGTGGAACAGGGGTTAATGATGTGAAACGTGTAATGCGCTCGTTTGTAATGATCGTTAAACGAGCGCAAATCTTCAAAACTTGATTTGCAACGGTCACAGTAGACGGAAAAAGCGAGTGCAGCTTGCGCCATCGTAAGCCGTATTGGGTGATATGGGGGGATATGGGGGGAGTCGTCTT
>MQUG01000688.1:0-10807 GCA_007213375.1 Steinernema feltiae | reverse complement strand
CGATTATTGAAATGTTTATTTTCAAGTTATCCGCCATTTGGACGATTAAACTCAAAGTTTTCACGTTCTTGTTGACTTTTTGAGATCAGTCACTATTCGTTATACTTGTTAGTGCACTACTCTTTGCGTACGTAGAACAGAAAAGATTGGTTCGTTACAAATTGAGAAACCGTTCAAAACAACGTTTTTTAATCACTGCGAAAGGCAGACAAAGGTCTATCAATGACGAAGCAAAAGTTACCAAAATTTTGGTTAAAAATTCGCTTGTTTGTACTATAGACTTGCGGAGATCTGCCTTAGGTCACCGGGCTCGTCGTGCAGTATTCGTTACACGGAGCTTTTAACGAGTCGGGTAATGCGGTCATTCTTTTGGGTTAACAGCTCTGCCGCTACCTCGTTGGTGATCTTTTGCGACACAAGTTTTTTGAGTTCAAAGAGCTTTTAATATCTACCGTCTCGATGCGCAAAACAAAAGATTCGAAAAACCCAAAAATAGACACAATTCATTAGACAATATTTTGCTAGACATCCTGTGTCAACAAATAAAGGTTATTTTCAATTTCAATCATAACGTCCTCTTTCCTGTCAACATATTTTCAAAGGTTTTCCAAACTCTTATAGTTTTTAATTTAAAGAAAAAATTAATTCTTATTTTGAGCCATATAAGTCCAATGTCTCATGTCAGTCAGAATAGCCGAGGTCACGCAATCCAAGGAAAAACTCGAGAATTTGTTGATTTGTTCACGTTCATCAAGGCTGAGAGGTCCATGGCGCGACTTAGAAGCTTCCATATGGTACACGGCCAAAAAATCCAGATCAGAGTTGACTTTGTTTAATTTTGTCCCCAATTGAGTTTCTTTCAAATTCCAGTTTTGCATTGATTTCGTCGATTTCGAATAAAACACACAAAATGCGAGCCATTCAATGCTCGCTCTAGTAAAGCTGGTATACCGATTGCTGGGATGGCGCCGTCGCTTGGGATAGCCGAAACTTCTGGCCGTTGCAAAGGAATTTAGCTATCAGCTAGGCAAGACATCAAACAGTCTGTCTAAAATCTAGATTATTGCATTTTACATTTTGCAAGCGCAACTGTGACGTGTCCGGTGCGTTCCTGCAAGTACGGAAACCATCTATAGTATAACTATATGATTCGTCATCACTACTCTAAATCCTTGTTATGGGCTTTTTGCGGCCAGCACAATTCATATATTTTACGTTTCTAATCAATCAGAGTCCAAAAAGTTTTAGTTTTAAATTGAAAAGCAATCGGACCAGCTTAGTTAAAGTCCAACACACAAAAGTGACTCATTCGGCTCATTGCTACTTGTCACTTCATTAGAGCAGCATTTTGCAGTGTATTAACCTTTACACAGAGGCTACAATATCTTGGATTTACGTCAAAAAAACGCAAACCCGTCTAGGACCGAGTTGGAGGAAGAAAAAACATCGCCTCAAGTCTAGACAAACGAACACGCAATGGAACTATTTTTGTGTCATTCGGCCTTTTTCGGCGACTACAAAATAACGTCGTTGTGCGTCTCAAAATTTTGGTTTTTGCGTGTCTGCAACCTGTCGTTTGCCTGAAGCTGATGTTTGATTAGAACGATGTCAGCCTTCGATGTCATGCTGTTTTCAGTGACCAGAATCTGGTCACTGCAGATCCGACCACCGCACCTTGCATGTGCTCATTGATTACACAAATCTATGACGATTTGCCGTCCTAAATTTTGCGTTTCCGCTTTCATTCAAAGTCTGCAAAGTCTCCATTTCGTCCTTCACACCGTTGAACAAAAGACGTTCAGAAATCCGTCTTTTGATCCGTTTTTCCATCAACATCAACCTCGTAAATAAGCCGCTTTTCTCACGAAATTCCTTACAAAACTTGATTGTTTACTCGGTGCGCCAATCCTGCGAACACGACAAGGCCTGGCACGGAAGTTAGAAGCTCGGTTGATGTTTGTTCGCCTTGCGGTAAACAAAGTCCGAAAACTGCAACTCGGCTTGCTCCACATCGCAGATCGTAGAGCTTGCGCAGCCTGGTAACGGTGTTACGAGTTACCCTAACAAAACGCAGCAAAAACGCCAATTTAGCGACTTGGCGATTAATCGTTACTAGCATTTTTATGAAATTTTTCTGAAAACTTATGATTTTCTTGTCGGCTTTGACTTGAAAGTAAAAAATGCAATTTTTTGTGGTTTTTTCAGTCTCACGGCTACAATTCTGTGTTTCCTGAGTCCTTCTGAACCACTGAACGACGTCCATGTCCCTTTAAATGACTCTAATCAACGACTTTCTTGAAAATCCACCGCCGCTTTCGGCCTGTTTTCGCACGCGAAACATCGGCATCACAACCAAGCCCTTTTCTCACGCGAATCCTTGCAAAATTGATTGTTTACACGGATGTCTGCCCTGCTTAAAAATTCATCATGGATCCCGCTTCTTTGATTCCACCGGAAGCACGCCTAAATGGCCTCTAATCAACGCTAAGATCACTTCAAAATGCAGGCGGGAAAAATCTGTTTTTCCGTCCTAAACAACAACTTCCGTTTCATTTGCTTTGCGCTTCTTTAATCCTCTCCTCTCAACGACCACCAGGCTCAAATTCCACGCTTACTACTTCCACACGACCGCTTCCCTCCAAAAGCCAATTTTACCTTTCGTCACAGATTCGCACGCATCGTTGCTCAACATCAACTCCAGCGCAGATGTAGTTTCTTACACGCGAACGCACAATCGCGCGTGATACGGCGCTAGGAGCGTCGTGTTTGCAACTGTGCAGCTCGTTGCCAGTGGAGTATGCTCGCTGGATTCCGCGAATCAAAGCAGAAATTTTACTTTTTGCAAAACGAGGCAGCAATTTGGCGCAATTTTGCTAAAAAGCATAATGGGAAGCAATTTTGCGATGAGTTGGAGACAATTACTGCGATGGAATTACTGAAAAAAACTGAGAAAAGCGGTAAATACGACTGCAAATAGAATAATAGGTTCTTGAGTTTGGCAGCTCACAATCGGCTTAACTATCACAACTTGTACGGTAGATTACCCTGGATTGAGCTTTTAAAAGACTACGTTATTGTTTGGCAATACAGTAGGTGTTTGACCACTAAGGTATGTTGTGCAGCTCCAACCAGTGAGCCCGAAATCCAACCAGCCGGCTGGTGGCTTGTCTTGATAGGTAATTGTTGATTTGTGAGATTTTTGAAATACGAGCAGATACTCTGTTAACGCACAAAACACTCCAATTTACTAAACTTTCGTGAATAACCGGCTCGATAGGATTTTCGTAAAACCAGCCGACTTGTGGCTCGGCTCGGTGACCTTCTTTTTTTCTAAAATCGGCTTCTCTGGCTCCATCAAAAATTGCTGACAACTATCTAGTTGATTCTCCCCTGCATGCACTTGTACGCCTTGCAAAGCATTAGCATCGTTTATTACCAAAAAATAAATGTGTTGTTGTTTGTGAAGAAGCGCCCGAAGCAATTTCCTTTCTTACAGAAAATCCATTGTCTTGATTGCTTGGAAAATGAGTTTGTGAGCTTCTTCCATTAATAGCCACAGCGGGATTAGAGTTCCACGTTGGTGTCGTTCATATAAAAAACCCGCTTGACCACAAATTGCTCAATGCTGATTAAAAACAGTTGAAAGTTTCAAACATGATCACTTATAGGCAGCTCAGCAAAGCCAAATTTAACCCAAAAGACCGCATTTCCTCCAAAATGAATTTGTGACACCAACTCTAAAGGTTCAATGGCGTGACAACGAACGAAACGTTCATTTTTTCGCCTCCAAACTGGCGTGGGATCGTTTTTTTCCGATTCACTGACGTAAGTGTCACTTCTGCAATGGCCACAAAGTCGTCACAAAAGCGCTCAGTTTGAGCAGAATGGGGCGATGCATTTTTCGATATGTTACGTTTTTCGGCTTCAATCAGACGTTGCACTACGATCAAGTAAAGCTGCGATGCAGCCATGTGAATACAATCGAAAAATTGCTCTGAAAAATGCATGATTGCTCACCTTCAGCTGGATGCGTTGACTTTTCCTCGCTCCCTAGCTGTCGCTACATCAAATCTGCCCCATGTTCCGGGTTGAAACTCTCTTTAAATCAGCGCGTAGCCTTGTTTTCACAACTTCCTCTTCTAATCTCTGTTTACCACCCACTAAAACGCTGTTTTCACGTTTCTCAGACCCTCGCACGCCTCAATTTCCTGTTCTGGACAGCGCAACATTCAGCCATAAGTGATTACGAGGTCATCTGTATTACTTTAGCCCACGCAATTCTCGTTTAACTGACATTAGACTTATCCGGTTGGCCTCTCGTTCATCTCGTCGCGGAGTAAATGCTTTCCGATCAGACAAACTTTTGAGCTGAGAATGACGTTTTGTGCTTTTGATCCCCGTTAATCCTGAGACAATACCAACGAGAGAACGGACTTAATTCCGAGCACAGACAAGCGTTGGCCACTATCGAGTCAAGCTCGGATCGAAATTAGCGTTTTTATTCTTTGTTTTGCACTGAAAGTTGCATTCTGACCTTGTAGCTCTCATTCAGTGCACGTATGCCGCTTTGCCATCCAAATAATTTCATCCGTTCAAACGTGACATTTCAGCGCCTCGCGCTCGTCTCCTCCGTAATTACTCAAATTACACGGCAATTTCACTTCAGGTAAGCGCGTGTTCGCAACATTCCACTTGCATTCTCGTCCTTTCAATCGTCACTTTTTGAGTCTTCCATCATCATATCCGAGCCCTTAGGAGACTCGAAAAGAGGGTTGGCGCTTCTGAGCTCTGCGCACCGCCCCCTGTTTGTCGCACGCAATATCCGGAGCTCACGAAAGCGCAATTTTTCAGTCGGAATTTTTGCGGAGAAGTGGTGAGATGGACGCCACCGTCACTTGGGCGTGGATCTACTTCATTCTGACTGATGCGCTCATCGTCTACTACGGTATCATCCTGTTATGCCTGCTCAGCTGCTTGAACAAAAGTTCGACCTTCATTCTGTTCACCAGTCAAGCCCTCAACGACATCTACGCTCTGAGTCAGTCAGCGTGGCATTTTGGCTATCTTGTGACCGGAGTGCAGAAGGTAGGACTTTCTTAGGACCCTAGAATGATTGTTGAGCTTAAATGGAATACGGTAGCCAAGAATTTGAGCTTCAAAGCGGTTACTGTAGCTTTCGGCAGCCGCCTCATCTTCAACTTTCATTCTCCACTTTCAGGAAACGTTTCTCTCACCCCGCTGGCTGAGCATCATTCACGGAAGTTTTGAACTCATCTCCCTGCCACACTACGCCGTAATCGCCATCAACCGCGCCATGTTCCTCTTCGACTACACCCGCATGACCGACTGCTTCAACCCGGAACGCACTTACTGGATCTGCGGCGCAATGTGGCTTTTCCCTGTCCTCATTAACTTGCTTTGCACTCGCACGAAGCGCAAGACCAGGGTGGATACTATGTAAGTTGACGTACTCGGGGAATACGGTAGATTCAAAACTCAATCTGCGGTAAACAAGAAACAGTTGACTGCGATTTCTCGCTTCGCTGAACGTTATTAATGAACGTTCTGTTTACGCCTAGAACTCCAGTTACTCGCGACCACACGCAAATACGCTCGTACACCACAATACAATTTCAGGTTTTCGAACCAAAAGGACTTGGAATGGGCACGGAAACTTCGGCTTTTCAGTACAAATCGCTAATTTCGGAGTTTTTCGAGTACTCCTTCCTGGCCACTGCTGCATTCGTTATCGTAGTCTACATGATAGCCATCCCGGTTCACGGATGCCACCGGCGACGTAAGTGGCGCACTCAGCGGCTTTTATGGTCTAATACAGAGAGTCTAGAGCTCACAATCCCCGAAAACAACCTCGCCAACCGGAATATGGTCCAGTCGCGCAACTTTATGAGCGAATTGCGTCTCACCTTCGTCTGTCTCATCAATCTCGCCCCTCCACTTGTAGGCCGTGCTACCGTAACCCTGTTTATTGATCAATTCACAGCTCACAACAATAATGAACTACGCATGGCCCGAGAAAGGAACCTCAAACATGGCAATTTACGCGTTTCTGACAATCGTCGACAACTCGATCAACGCCATGGTTCTACCGTACTTTAGCGTTATTGTCCGCGAAGCAATGTGGACAAAGTTGACGGCTTGGTTCTGTTGTAAGACGGAAGTCCGTCGCAAGTCCACCCCGTCTCTTGTCTTTCAGTTGACCAACAGTGCTGTAGCTGGAACGCCTGAGCCGCCAAAGGCTTTCTGAGAGATGAATCACAAACCATGTTCTTGTTTTATCTTACCGTATACCTTTCAAACTAAAACGATTGTAATCTTGATTGTTTTTTGCCATTTTACGTGTCAAACACGATAATCGGCTTGCTGTGCTCAGTCTTCGACTGAATTTTGTAACTCCAACTCATTTTTAATGGATTATGTTTGTTTATGCTACCGGTAGAGGCAGTAATTGCTTACCACTTTATCAATCCTCATTCTAAAATAGGCAAGTTTCAAATTGGCCTATTTTAGTCTTTTTTTAGTTAATTTACTTTGTTTTGTCATTATCTCGTCATTATTTTGTGGTTGTTAATCTTAATTTATTGTTCTAATGTTAAGTGATGTTTTTTTCTCTCTCTTAGCCAGCGTTAAACAGCAAGGATGTGTAATTCGCAATCTCCTGAGTGTATCCTGTGGATAGAGAGCAATCGGACACAGCGTAGCGTCCCATCCGACAAAGTTTCGATCAGATCGTCATTTCTCCTCGGGATCTCGTATTCTTGTCTCTATCTTCGGAGTGTCTCACCTGTGAACAGTGATATGAGAAGATAAACCATCCATGTAGAAATCTAACATATTGAGAGGAGGTTTGAACCCGAATGCAAACCGAATTACAGATAACTATTAACAAACGCCTATTTGCGAAAAATTCACGTTTGAAGGCTTGTTGCCCACTACGAAGCTTGGTAAGCCAATAAACAAAGCTAAAAGGCTAACAAGCTAAGCTGTATCTAGCAGGAAGCACCTGAACGTTCCCATATCACGGTTCCGTACAGCATTAGTGGGAGGATTAACTTGTTGAAGAGCTTCCTCTTCCATTCCATCTCGCCTGATCTGGACGAAGAGTGAGAGTTTGGAAGCTCAGGCTGGTTTCTGAAGCCCAATCGTTTGAGCTCGACAAACCAGGCACAATACATTGACCTGCACAATTGTGTGATCAAGATGTGTGGTCACGTTACACCAAAGTGGGGCGATCTGTTGCAACGTCTGGCGAAAGGTCGCAAACAAGCTTAGCGCAACAGCGCTCCGGACGATCAATGTGCGCCGTGCACTCTAATGCGCGCTCTCTGTTTCCTAATCATCTCCGTGGCTTTGGCCATTGGCCGCCATAACATCGCAACTGACCAAATCCTTTCTGATAGTCTGTTTCGTTTGGCCCTAAACGTCCTAGTCTCCTCTGATGACGATCGCCTGTAGTTTCCCCTCTATCCATAGCCATGGCTCTGGCTACCATAAATCTAGGTGCTAGAGGGAAGACAAGTGACCAAATCACAACCAATATCTTCAATGGTAGGCAACAAAATTCCGCAAATTTCTCTATTTTACGTACTTCAGGCATCCACAAGGACAAAGTGAACGCTTGGTTCCTCAAGAATATCGCCAAGCGCTCAGAATCGCTGTCTATAGCCTCGCGGATTTATGTGAAGGTAGTACCGCATCCCTTGCCGTCTACATAATCTGTTATAGAAGCAATCTTCAATCAATTCTGACTTTCTTTCCGCTTCTGAATCATTCTACCGTAGCTCTGTTGAAAGAATCGATTTTTCAATTCCAGAAACTAAAGATTACATTAATAAGTTTGTCTCCGAACGCTACCAAGGACATATTCCGGATTTACTAGATAAACTGAGCTCAGACACTGTCCTGATGGTCATAAACGCCGTCCACTTTGAGGAACGTTTCTCCCTTACCTATTTGACAGCAAAAATACTGAGAAAAGACCGTTTTATTTAGAAAATGGTGACCAAATTCAGGTTAGTGAAGCTCTATGCATCCAGTTTACAGTCTTACTTTTAGGTTCATACGATGTTTGGAAGTGGCAACTATTTGTATGGCTTATACCTGGACCGTCCTAGCTATAAATTTGCCTCATTTCGGTATAATACGGGCTCAGAATACGATTTCTTTGTTGTGGTGCCAAGGAGAGCCTGAAAATCGACGATATCATGTCTGGATTGTCTTTTTCTGACCTATTGGAATCAGCGCATAGAATCAATTCGAGCTGTGGATTCCTAAATTTGAATCGAATTCATCATTCAACCTTAAATCGATTCTACAGACCATGGGAATAGAAGCCGCTTTTGATCCAATGAAGGCGGATTTCAGCGGTTTGAGCTCGACCTAAAACATGCTTGGATCAATCGATTCACAAGGCAAGTTTCGGCCAAACAATTTCTTGTGTTTAAAGTTTCATTTACAGGTTAAACTGAGTTTGAATGAAACGGGAACTGTGGCATCGGCGGCTACGCTGCTGGAGCTACGAGGCTTAAGTGGATCCATAGGAAGGACTGTCAACATAATTAAAGCGGACAGACCGTTTCTGTACGGAGTTAAACGCGGAAATCTTCCACTTTTTGTGGGGCGGTATGACGGCGAAAGGAGCGGTGGAAAAGCTGAATTGTGATGAGATCTGTGAATTACTGATTTGTCAATTTTGTGTTCACATAAATGTGAATCTCTCATTTTCCTTACGAATTCATAAGAATGTTTTCAAATGAGCCAAAATTTAACTGAGAAAGATGAAACTGCATCACCGGGAACATTGAATTTAGTCAACAAGTGAAATCGAGAGCTTTCTGAAAGCACCACAAACCGTTTCTGTACGGAGTTGAACGCTGTAATTTGCCAATTAAGGTTCATTGTGATGCGGTCTGTGAAATCGTGGTTTGTAAATTTCATGCTCAAATACAGGGTGTACCATACTGTAACGTGACTATGTTGTTAAATGTGCAAAGTTTAGTTGATTCTTGAAGGAGTCTTGATTCCCTGGACAAAATGTTAATCTCTCATTTACTGAATTTGTTGTTTTACAATCCAAACAGTACGCATTTTGGGTAATTTTCAATAGAATTTCAAATTTCAATGTTTTAAACTGACTCCAAATAACGTGAGATTCAAAACGTGCCGCCTGAAATCGACTCTGTTGTATGTGGAAGCAAAAACAAACAAGCATTTTGTCGACACTTCCTGCATCGCGCACGCGTAAACAAAAATTCATCAAAAGGTCATCCAAATGTTATGCACCACTTCTTTAAACCCATAACATTCCTCATCATAATTCACCATGTCAGTCTGTCTGTCTCTAGCTATTCCATAGCCGTTAATCCAAAACAAACGCGTCGATTACAAGGTGTGTGATGGAAGCGTCGACGCGCGTCTTCTCGCGCATCGAAGCCTCTTCGAAGCAGCCTAAGTCGCGGTTTATTGACTTTTCCGGTTATGCGCGGCACCTCGATGTCAGTTGGAAGGAGAACGAGAGCGCGGGAAAGAATTCCAGCTGCTGTAGTGGTTGATGTTACATACATGAGGTAGCCGTGGCGGTGCTAATTAGCGTTGCGTTAATCTATTCACCGAGCTCCGACAGAGCGAGCAATTGAATGTTTGGACTTTGGGAGAGGAAAAACGAGGAAATTTTGGTTTGCAAATTGGCGATTAAGGTGTGTTGTTTGGCTAACAGTCTCAAAATCGATCATAAATTGTGTATGCGAAGCTAAGTCGCATTGCCAGCCTCCTATTTGGATTGTTTCCAATTGTCCGTTAAGTGCACAAAATCGCTGCAATTTTGACTTGATTTTTATCGCTCGTAGTAACTTGAAAAACGCTCTAAAGCTTATGGAATGCAAACGCCCGGTTCAAAGCGTACTTGATGAAAACATCCGTACACCGCAGACGTCTTTCGGGTTTGTTTTCCTAATGAATTGCGCATACGCATTTCCCGATGTTGGGGCATAGCGCCGCGTGTCATCGACACGCTCGGAAGAGACGTTAGCGTTGATTATGCAGCTTTTTTGACGTAAAGAGCATGGATGTTTTGTCCAAATAGATGGGTCTTGCGGATTGAAGTCGGTTTAATGCTTCATTGCTGGCATATACATTGTTTGACATTTGCCTTTGATATTGTCGCTTAATCCACGCCCTATCATATAGCCTGATTCTACGGCCGATCTGTTTAAAGTCAATTGTTCAATTAACAAGGAACAAGTAGAGTTTGACCGCAATATTTTAATGATTTTTCAACCGTTTGATTACGATTTGTCCAAGCTAGAGAACTCGCATAATCATTGATTGGAGTTTTCCATTCAAATGTCTGGTTTTCACTCTATTTTGCGCGGTTTTCCAGTTTTTTTACTACCACTCACGTCATTATACAAGGGCACATCGGCGTGGCAATCTACGAAGACAGTAGTAGCAACGTTTTAATCCATTCATTTCACTTTGCGTTACGAAGACTTGATAGAGCTTGGTTATCTACACCAGACAAATTCATTGGCAGCGATTTAAGTTATTTTATTTAGTAACAAGTTGGCTTTAAGCAAAATTTCTATTTGTCTAGACTACTATTTTTTGATACAACTTGGAAAGTGTGATAAAGACAAGACGGGTTCTGACGTTTACACAGCGGTAGAGACTTCAAAGGGCTCGGTTTGGTCCAATTTTGCGGTTCACCTGCAATTGCATAGATCAAACAAACCGGAGATTGTCGGAGATTAATGGCCTCTGTCGATAGCTCAATCATCAAGAAAACAATTTG
>MQUG01000687.1:0-51244 GCA_007213375.1 Steinernema feltiae | reverse complement strand
CAGCTCAAAGTTTCCCGCGCAAATGATCGTGTTGTAATCGCATTGCCAGCCACCGCTCACGCGTCTGCGTCCCGTCGCCATCTGATGAACTGTAGTGTCCTGGCGCGGCTTGCTGCCACAGCCAAACACCGTTGTCACAGTCAACCACTAAAAACAAAGGAGCGAGCGAGCGACGTTGCACTGCGTAGCTTGTTGGACCAGGATTTGGGGCGACCAAAGTTCGGAGCTGCGATTCTAGCCGTGAATAAGTTTATTAAAATAATAAAATTTACTTTTATTAATTAAGGTAATTAGTCAATTTATGGCTGATGACACCACCTGCCCTAAAGTTTGTTTGCACACGAAGTCTTCCTTTTTAAAAAAATCAATAACTTGCAATTTTTGTCTATTAAATATTTAACGATGCTGAAATAAATTTGTTGTGATTAATGATCTCTCATCTAAGCAGAGCTCATAGGCTCAGATATTTCCTCGGGGCGTGCGATAGCGCATTCAAATCAGCTCGGCGAGTAGAGTCCGCATAACTTGAGCGTTGAGCTTGTAGGTTTTTTAACTTTTAAATTCTCATTTAAATTTTTGGTGCATTTTTCAAAAGGCGAGCTTGATTCGTAAGTGAGGGAGCGCCATAAGGGCTGCTGCGTCGAGCTACGATGTGCCACTGCGCCAATTGAATAAATTTTTGCTTTGCGAAAAATCAGAAAAAAAATCAGAAAACTCCAAAAACCTGAATAACGCGGCAGAAGCCGACAAAGCAGAATTACTCTCACCAATGCACAGAATTTTTTGAGAATTTGTTGTTCAAGCGTTTCGCATATTTCGTTCGTTGCAACGAAAATTGCATTTTCCATTCGTCGTGGGTGGTCGTATTGAAGAAAACGTGCAACAAAAATGAAAAATGTTGCTGTGCGGCGTAACAAGTGCGTTTTGTTGCAGTTGCCTGCAACAAAAAATTACGATCCCGCCACGCTAAGCACAGCACTGCGCGGTATGTCACACGCAATCGCTTGCAATCCCAGTTGCTTTTTTCAAATTCAAACGTAGATAATTTTTGCGCATTATGCTATCCAACTCATTTCTATGCTCCTTCAACAATTGATTTTAGTATTTGCAATTTAATTTTTGTTTTAAGCCAACAGTTTAAAGCTGCTATTATGACAACAAATACAATATTCGGTCTTTTCGCTTATATTCAGTATCGCAAATTTCATTTATTTTTGACACCAAGACGAAATCATTCATTTCTTTGGCTCTTTTAACGTAATTTTGTGCGCATCTTGTTATATACGGCGCAATTTATTTCTGCTCTTGTCAGTGATGTACTCATGCACTTAGGACACGTTGAACAACAAACTGGACGCCTCTTGAGCGTTTTATTGTTTGAGTTTTTAAGACTCTCAATCTTCAATTCAAAAAATTGAATTAGATTTTAAAATTGTTTTTGTGTCTTTTTGGCTCTTTTAACGTTTAGCTGACATTCTCGGTATCGCCTAAAATCCAATATTTTTATGTGGACCACCTGAACGCTGACTCAAACGAGTCAAACATCATCATGTAGAAACGAGAGTAAAATTCCAATCGGAAAAATCCACTCTTGCAATCCCAGTTGCTTTGAAAATTAATTTTTGTAGGCAATAATTGCACGCCCATAAGTTTTAAATTAATTTAAAAATTAATAAAAAATTAACATTCAAACTAATAAGCATCAATCTTTAATCAATAAAATCAATTTTTTTCAGCAAATTGCACCGTTCTATGCATGAAAACAACGGTATGCGGTTCAACGGTAACTGTCCTACCGCGGTCCGAAAAATGATTGAATTGAATTAGTTACTCAAAGTTCAATGAAATTTTTGAACGCATGTGTCGGCGACTGTCTTCTTCACCCAACAGTTTTTTATATTTTTGAAACATTTTATAAATATCATTTGAAAAAAGCGAACAAACAAAACAATCGTGCCATAACGAATTATAAACATTACGGAAATTGTTTTTATTTCGAATATCTTAGGAAATTATCATGCTTTTTTGATGTTGCCGATAACGATAAGTGATTAAAATGTTCAAAAATAGATTTTTTGAGTTTAAGCAGAAGTATTATTTGACAGCGTTTGTGCCTCTCTTTTTGCTTGCTGCGTTGTTACAAGGATTACCTGTAACAACGAGTTTAAATGTTAATTTTTTTTACACAGGTTTAATTATAAACATAAAATAAAAAACGAAATTAAATTTTTGTATTTGTAATTCTCAAAATCGACAAATTTGAGCAAACAATGCAGTGCTATAAACTTGTATTAATGCGAGTTTGCGCATACTTTCAACAAGTTACATTTTTTATTTTTGATCATTCGGTCCACGTCCACAACCTTTTGGCCACTTAGAAAAGAAATCTCAAAAAATGAAAAATCTTAATTTTAATCCACTCTCCTATGGTCTCATAGCAAGTCACAACGTCATGTTTTCGTTTAGCAAAAGCTCAAAGGAAGGTTAAAAAACATTTTTGCAAACAGCAACTCCAGTTAAATGTGCCTTAGTTAACTAGTTTGATTTGAAAAAAATACATCAAGTTTAGTGTTTTCAACTGTTTATCCTTGTTACACTTTGTTCCATAATTGCTGTTTGAAATTTTTGATGATAGTTTTGATGATAAATGCTTGAAAAGCACATTATTTCCTGTTTTTGCTTATTCTCTGGCTCAATTGCTGCACATGAAGATTTTTTGTAATTACACTTAACGATTTTAGCAGCTCTACAGCCATTAATTATTCTCTAGCCTTAATTAGAATAAATTTTTTAAATACAATTTTTTAAACAATTTTGACATCGTATTTTCGGTCCGATCATTAAAATTAATACATGTTCATTCAACAACTATTAATCTGAAACTTTTAGTAATCGTAATTTAATTTTTGTAGGTTGGCTTTGGTCGAAATTAATAATTTGTTTAATTTTTGACAACCTCATGAAAATCCCATTATCTCATGATTTTTTAAATACCAACATGAAGAACAACCTTCACAAAAACCGTACAAGTTTACGGCAATTTCAAACGTTAAAAACTCAATAAAGTCATTTTTGATAATACGTACATTTTGGTAGTTTGGTGTTTTGGTAATTTTGGTAATATTTTTGGTAATCTTTAGTCATTTATTAGAATTAGAAAATTCCAAAAAACCTTTTTTTTTGAAATTTTTTTTGTGTAACGTTCGTTGAGTAAAAGTGATGAAAAAGAGAAAATGAAAGAAAAGAGGAAAATCAAAATGTTGAAATTTTTTGCTTCCTTCCAGTATCACAAAAGCTCGTCGCATTTTCATTTAAATTGAATAGACAAAATGTTGGTCTATTTTTAAATTTCCTTTTTTTACGTTATGGTTGCCGAGTGTTTATTTGCAATAGTAGGCACCGACAAATTGAACGAATCGGAGATAATGTTTACGGTTCCAGGTTCCATGATCCCAGGAGCTTCCATACATTATTTAATTGTCCTCAGAATTATTAAAAACAAATAATAAATATTCTGGAATTATTTTGATAAAACAAGCAACGATTTTTCTTTTTTCAATTTTCGACAATTTTCTGCTCAATGGTTTACATTGATCTTTAAATTGAACTGAATTGAACTCATTTTCAATTTAAAAGAAAAGTTTAAAAAATAAAAAAAACATTTTTGGGAATTTCTCCAGTCGAAAATGTTTTATTTTCGACTGGAGACTAGAGTTTTATTTAAATAAATTAGTTTTAATTAAAAAAATACATCAAGATAATTTGATGACCAACATAACGTCTGAAATTGCATGTTTAAATCGCCATGCTCAACAAAAGATCAAGAAACAAGAATGAAATGATAATTTTTTTGTTATTTCAGCTAGTGACTTGAGCAAATCAGCAACGATTTAATTCAACTCAAATCACTTTATATATACAATTATAACTGGGAAAAAGCGTTACGATTCGATAAACGGCACTTGATTCCCGAACGGAAAACATTCGAAACGTACACAGGTATACGGTAAAAGGTACACAGGTAAAAAAGTGTTAAATTTTAGAAACCAATTTTCAAAAAAAAAAATAATTAAAAAGCATAAAAGTGACCAGGACTGGTCAGTTTCATCAAATTCCAAACAACTAACTTCAAAAGTCAAACGGTAAAATTTTATAAAGTTTGAACTACGAACAATTACAGCAAAAATAAAAATTGATTGGTCTCACGACGATTTTCTGATGGTCTTTCGCGAAACTTCCAGAATATTCCATAAGGAGCAATAAGGATTCAAAAGTGACCAGTACTGGCCAGTTAGTAGAAGCGCTTGAAATTTGCATGCGTTGTTGGGAATGCTCAATAAGAGAAAAGTCAAAATTTAAAAATCAAGAGTCAAAAGGTTTATGGATTACAAAGTTCAAATAAAAAAATGGATCTTAAAGCGATTGTTTACATGAATGCTCCAGAAAGTTCCATAACGCACAAGAATTTTAACTGGAGTTTAAACTGTTCAACACTGGTCAGATTTTAATACTTTTTTAATTCATCCTTGCAAAGTGGCCAGCGCTGGTCAGTTTCATTCCTTATTACACTTTATAGAATGTTCTGGAACATTTCTTCAGAAATTCCGTTCGAGACCCAGATGGTTCAAAGAAGTGGCCAGCGCTGGTCAGTTTTTGAAAAGTGATTTCAAATGTGTACCGGGTCAAGTGGCAAGCGCTGGCTTTGCCGGCGCTTGCCGGTAAACTAAATAAGTTACAGTTTGTAATTTGGGGTGAACGAGTGAATTCAGAGTTCAAAGGGTGACTTGAGGTTTATTTAGAATGTATGATGTGAAAACGTGAAAAGGAAAAATGAAAATTTAAAAGTAATCACGTTATCTGTGCAATCAAATGGGTTATGAAACCGGGTCACCACCAAAAAGTTATAAAGCATGTATTTGTACACAGGGGGAAATAAAGGGATAGCGAACGAGCGCATTTCAAAGTTACTAATGTTCACCGTCCAGTCAGATTGAACCGGGGTCATCCCGAAAAATACATGAATTTTGAAATTTGATTAAATTAAATTTGATGGATTTGATTAAATTTGAAAAAAAAAAATTATTTTTCCAGGTTGTTTGTAAGAAAAATATTGTAAAATTCACTTCAACGGGTAACAGGTACCTAGTAGACAAAAACATGAAAGCATAAGTTTTTGCAACACTGCTGGTCACAGCCGTATATTCAAAATTAGTTTATTTTTTTAATTTTTGAGTGTTTTAGAGCCACGCTACGACATTGTTCCGCAGAGACATTGCTGGATAGTCACAACCAGATTTTGATAAAACCTTTACTTTTTATTTGTCAAAATGTAAACAATTTTTACGTCAATGTCCTATCATTTAAACATCGTTCCACGAGTTTCGTCACTGTCGATAGCCGGGAAGCCGGGCACAAGCCGGGCACAAACCGGGCTCAAAACTGAAGCCGGGCACAAGCCTCAAACAATAAAAGTGAACTAAACAAACCTCGCGTTTTTAAAGAACACAACAAACTCTAAATAAATAGCCGTCTTTTTGAATTTTAATATTTTTTTGATCGTAACTCTTTCAAATTAAACCTGAAAACAAACCTGAAAATAATTTGCAATGCTGAATTAGCTTAATAACTCATTTTCAAACGATTTAATGCAACCTACTCAAATAGACTTTTTTCTACAAAGACGAAAGCAAGTTTTTGCAACACTGTTGGTCAAAACCGTATATTTAAAATTAGTCTACTTTTTTAATTTTTGGGTGTTGGAGAGCCATGCTGCGACATTTTTCCGCATAGACATTGCTGGACACTCACTACCAAATTTTTGGAAAGAAACCTTACACCTTTAAGCCAAAATATGCGTTTTTTGTCAACGAGTCAACGAACGATACGAGTCGACTCGCCGACTCGATTCACCTCGATTTTGGAGATATGAGTCGACTCGCCGACTCGACTCGTCGACTCACCGGCATACGAGTCAGTTCCGAGTCACATAATTCAAACACGAAAGTGCGCATTGTGATTATTCACATGTTCGCCTCTTCACTATTACGCGCATTATCAAGACTTCTATTGACTTTTTGACTTTTTGCAACGGTATGACACCAAATCACCTTGCAAACAAGCGATATGACAAATGATTTGAAACCAATAGGAAAAAAAATGCCGACTCATGACTCGACTCGTTTCGACTTTGGAGATAGTAATGTTAGGTACTACGGCGGCGCCTAGAGGTTTGGTTTCTTTTGGTTCTACCAAAAATTTCGCTTTCTTTGGCGATAATTTGTTCGTTCCTTTATTGGCGCTTTAGCCAAAGCAAAATTAATTCGAATAATCGAATAATTCATAATAATTCGTTATAATAACAAAATTTCTCATAATCCGTTAATGCATATTTGCTTTTAGTCAGTGCTCTAATAATCAAGGGTACGAGACAATGACTTCAAAAATTTAAAAGTTTTGATTTAAAAATAGAGACTTTCATATGACTTGAATTGCCCGAAAAATGGAAAATGAGGATTCTCATTGCGATTTTCGTTCTCTCACCTCCTCATTCTTAAATAGAGCTATTTTGGATCAAGAAAAAATATTACGAGTGGTTTGAATAAAGTCCTCTGTTGCAAAAATACAACTAACTGAAAAAACTATTAAAAAACTCAAAACTACCTGATTCTTAAAAATGAGTAGATAAATTAAATGGTGCGGTTCTTCTAGTTATTTGAAATTGTTATCATTCAGCAAATTACTAACATTTAAATTGTTTTCGTTTGCAAAAAAAATGTGCTAAAAATTTTCAAATTCCAGGATTTAGTTGACATAACACGAAATACAGAGTACACGAAACACAAAAAATTGATCACTAGTTTATTTTATTAAAAGTGTATTAAACAAGTTAATACAATTTATTTAAAATTTACTTAGTCTTACTGTTCTTACTTTGACTTACTTAGTTTTACTTACTGATCTATGAAAAGCGAAAGAGGTTAAGAGTGAAAAACGGCTCGGTGATTATTGATTCTGAGTTCGTTAAAACAAAATTATTGTTTTATAGTGAACTTTAATTCAAGCCTTTTTGTCTGACATCATCAGAAATTTTGTATTATTGCCTAAAAACTTGAATTCGATGGAATTCGAAGAATTTTTCCTTATAACGTGGTACTGCAATTCTACATTTTTATTATATTAATTTTATTACAAAATTTTAAAATTGTAATTTTAAAAGTATGATTCGTTCGGCATATATAAGCATAACATAGAATTTTGTTATCCGAACGGCTTGCATCAAAAATACCAACTATTCGAAGTTTGAATTTGTTGTTTAATGCCATCTTTTGAGATGTTTAAGATGTTTAAGGTAAAATCGGCAAAAATTGTAGCTTCAGAATTAATTTGGTTCTTAATTCCAAAATTACTTCTTTTATCAATTCCAGAATTAATTCCGAATTTGGTTGAAAAACGCCGAAAACTGCAAGGGACTGCAAGCGGGTGCGGAAAAGTATCTTTTTAAGTTTAAAATCTAAAGTTTGAACCGTACAAAAATTGAGTAAACTGGAAAAAATATACAAAAATTTTTGCAAAAATTGAGAAAACATGTACAGCAACCACTTTATCTATGCTTTGAAATTTGCTCTGCAATTGGCTATACTCAACCCTGCTGCGCGGCTTTATTACATATTAAAGCCAAAGTTTAGACTCCAGCGAGGACCGAATGTATTCAAAAAAATTCTACTTTGATTCTCGGACCTCTTTGTGTAACCAAAACCGTTATTTTCTGTTGTTCTGAAATTAAGCTGTTGTTGATGCAGGTGTTGATGCAATGCTTTTAAATTAACTATTTGGTGTTAGAATATTGCAATTACGTGGAGGGATCCAATCTGAAATGAAAAAATCGATGAAAACAAGACGCAAAATACTGTTGTCGGAATTGATCGATGAAGCAAATCCTGCTTGTTATTAGGGGCTTAACTCTAAAAAACTCTAAAATTTTTTTTAATAAACAAAGATTGGAGCTATCATTGGCTAGTTTTATTTAAGTGAATGGTTTTTGAATCGGATCGATCAGTTGATTATAAAGAGAGATCATCTAAGAGGATGAAGCAGTTCGAGATGGAGCAGGTCAAAAATTTGTGAATGTTTTAATCAGATTTCTGCTTGCTCCAAAGAAGCGATCAATGACCGTCTTGACCTGATGAGTCATCAAGTCAAGGGGCTCCGCAACTGTAATTTATAAAAAACGCGACTATTTCAAGATGGCGGAAACTAAGACATTTATGAATCTTTCTCTGTCGTTTACCAGTTTGCTTTGTTTAATTCTGCCACAAAAAAATAAATTTAGTTCCTAAACAAAAGCTACTTTCACGTAAGTTAAATGCTTATGAATCGGATCGTCGACCCACTGCAGTCAGCGAGAAAGCCAAGTGAAAGAACCGTTGCATCGCCAAAAATAGTGAAATTATGAAAAATAACAAAACTGTTCTCGCTTTTTGTATTTTTCTGAAACGGATTAACTCGCAAAAACATATTTTCTGTTAGTTGAAATTTCGATTAAGCAGACAACAAAATATTGTGATAAAAACTGCCAAAAAGAGATATTCAATTTTCATACCGAATCTTGAAACATAAGTTCCACAAAGCTTTTTCTGTAAATAAATAAAAAATTGAACTAATCATTGGCTAGTTTCATCTGAATGAATCGTTTTCCAGATCGACCGACCCACCGCAGTGAAAGCTAAGTGAACTGAGATATTGAAAATAGTGTACCAAAAATAATGAAGTTTGAAAAAATCGTGGTTAATCATATATTTCTTCAATTAAAATCATGAAAACACACAAAAAAGTTTTCTTGTTATGCTTAAGGATTGCTTTGAAAAGCAGGCAACAAAAATGTGTGCTAAAATCTGATAATGCGATTCAATGTTCAAACTGAATCTCGAGAGAATTGGTGCCAGAGCCACGATGCCAAAAATTTAAAATGTTCTTTAAAATAAAAAAATAACTCTAAATCTTTCACGCGGTTGCTGTGCAGGCGCCATACCAAAAATAAAGATCAGTTCTTTTTATGTCGGAGTCTAACGATTAAATGTGATTAATCCCTTGAGGTCAAGATGAAAAATACCAGAAAATGTTCTCAATTTGCAAAAGTAACCATATAACCAATTTAAACATTGTAACTATTGAACGATTTCTTCGAAAAACGATTTTTTGTCCAAAGATGTGCAAGCACTCATTGTCGACGTTCATTGTCCTGCCCCACATACCTCAAAAATTACGCTCAAAGACTAAAAAAACTCTGTTGTTCAGATTAAATAGTTGGAGTAACTAGATCATAGTTCTGCGACGCACATACGGTACGAACCTAAGTTTGCCGAAGCTGAGCTCATGTCAAAGCGTAGTGCGAAGTATAAGTATTGAAAAATGTTTTTGTCATAATGGGTATTTTTCATTCGATTTAATTACATATTTTTAGGTAATTTAGCAAATTCACGTATTCACTCGCTTTTGAGCAAACAGGGATTGTATGATAAACACAAAATCTACAGAATTGCAAAAAAAAAAATCAATTTGCTACAGAAGAAATCTACAAACAGATACACATGCACCTTTTGGATTTGGAGGACTGAATAAACGGTTGTATGGTTCTACTGACCAAAAATATTTTAAATCTAACGAAAAATGTAAAAAAAAAATCGGACAATCATTTTGTGGTTAAAAGATTGATTTAATCACACAGTTTGATAATTTCATGATTTCTCAAAATTATTTTAAAAATACATAATTTTTGTAAATTGTCCGATACTCCAGTCAGCAACAAAGAAAAGAAAAATGCTCGTTTTGTACATAGCTCATAGCTTTGGCAAATGTATTCGGCTCAGTTGTTGCTCGTTTACATGACAACTATTTTCTGAAGCAAACGCAAAAACGCAAAAAACGCAAAAAAACGCAAAAAAACCCTCATTGCAAAATCACAGAAAATTCGTAACCTTCAAGAATTAGTACATATTTAAGTTTTTTATCTTACTTTCAAGTGCTGTTTAATTGAAAATATGTATCATAGGATAAATATCAACGTACTCATGAGAACAAAATGAAAGTGTAAATAAAATCAGCGTTAAGACTGAAAGCATCTGCTATTTTTTTGATTTAACCACTAAGGACCGGGGAGAAGAAGAACAGAAATGTTCGGAATTAAAATATTTTTCGCTATTAAAAGAGAAGCAAATGGCTGAATGAGCTGGATTGGATGATTACCTGATTTGAATTTTTTTTACTCTAATCATTTAGTGAAAAACTACAGAACGCCTACGTCGAGTTTGATTTCCTTTTTTTGAGCTTCAAGAAGAAGACCTTCAAAAATAAGTTGTACCAGTACAAAGTCCAAAAAAATTGTTTTTCACCTAATTGACAATGTGCATTAAGAATACAAGCACATATTTTAAAGGACTTATTTTGTAACTTATTTTCACTGCGGTATGTCAAATGTTCAAAAATGAAATTTAAACCTATTTGACCTTATGCGCTAAGAATAAGATCAGCGTAAAGCTGGTATTTTTGATTTGGTCATTTAAAAAAGGCTGGGTCTGCTCGCAAAAAATGTTATTATTGTTATTTAGAGCAAAAAGAAGAGCGATGGAATCCCACAAAGCAATAATAGCTTTATTATTTTGAGAAAATGAGTAAGGCGACGCAGGTCATCAAAAAATTAAAATAATTATTTTTCCACAGAAAACAACAAAAACTTACTTGTTGGTTGAAGGCGAAGCGCAATTACGTCGACATAATCGTTTAGGTGTTAATTACCTGAAAACCACAAAAAATTATTTTAAAAAACATTTGACATGAAAATCAATACAGGCGAGCCTCAACACCAACACGTCTGCTTTCCTCCTCCTTTCAGCGCATTTAAAGTGTACGACATTGCCAGCCACCGCTCGCACGTCTGCGCAGTCGCCATCTGGCGCATTGTAATGTCCTGGCGCGGCTTATTAGCAAAATTAGTTTGAAACTTGCCTGAAAACAAACAATGCCTGTGATCTTAAGAGTTTAAGCACCTTTCCTGAAGAGTTCAACGAAGTTCACAAAAATAGTTTAAACTGGATAATTCATCTACAAGTCGGCAAAAAATTCATTTTGTTTGAAACGAGCTGTCACTGTCTTACGAGTTTGAAAGCATTTCCGTACAGTTGCTAGAGATTTGCACTTTGGGATATCAATAAAAAAACCTACATTATAGGGTTTGTTATAATTTGTGTTGTATGTAATAAAAATCGGTACGCGACAACTCGGCGGCGCCGACTCGGCGACGCCGATTCGGCGCCGCCGATTCGGCGCCAGGACAACTCGGCGCCGGGACGATTCGGCGACGGGACAACTCGGCGCCGGGACTATTCGGCGCCGCGACAACTCGGCGCCGGGACAACTCGGCGCTGGGACGATTCGGCGCCGGAATTGTTTTTGAACTTAATTTCATAAAACATAATTTCTATGACAGAGTTCAAGTCTTCTGCGCCCTGGGCAAGTTTTAAAAGTTACCTGAGGAGAATTTCGGCTAGCACAGCAACTTTAGCGCGAAAATGAAAACTAATGTCTTAATTTCTCAAGAACAGGAAAAAGAACTTATGATATTTCCCATCAGACACCATTTGACCGAACAACAAGGCCAAAGCAGATGTCTAAATGGGTCAAGCCAAAGTCTAGGACGAAGCTGAAGTTAACATAGTGAATTTTGTGCTCGCTCCGCTCGCGCAAAATTCACTAGGCAAACCCTGCGGCAGCTCCTAGGCCTAAGCCTAAGGCAGTTACAACATGGTTAGCTCAGAACTAAGCCTTAAAACTCAGTTAAAAGCCTCTTTCCCGACAACACGACGTAAGAATAACAAGTCCTCGCCCAAATTCTCCTCAGGTAACTTTTAAAACTTGCCCAGGGCGCAGAAGACTTAAACTCTGTCATGGAAATTATGTTAACTTCAAAAACAATTCCGGCGCCGAATCGTCCCAGCGCCGAGTTGTCCCGGCGCCGAGTTGTCGCGGCGCCGAATAGTCCCGGCGCCGAGTTGTCCCGTCGCCGAATCGTCCCGGCGCCGAGTTGTCCTGGCGCCGAATCGGCGGCGCCGAATCGGCGTCGCCGAGTCGGCGGCGTTTCAAAAAGTCGTTTCATGTTTCAAAAATCTTTGAATTAATTATTGTCGGAATTTTTAAATTGAGTTTGAGCTGCTTTTCTTAATACTACGTGGTTACTAGGAGGTTACTCAAGAAATTTGACACGATTTGAATAAAAAACCTACAAAAAATTCAATTTGTTTGAAGAGTGCGGCCAATTCCTTAGTGTTTAAACAAATTTTATAAAACTGTGGATATGAACTGATTTTTTTTCATCAAAAAAGATAGTTTGAGACGAAAAGACATTGACTTTGAAAAATCCTTTAAAAATGTGACAAAAAACGCGAAAACAAAATTTGAAAAAAAAACTTATTGTTAGCGCGAGTCAATAAAACGTAATTGTGTGAAAGAGTCTAAAAAAATTATGTTTATTCAGAATATTCAAAATATTCAAAATATACAAAACAGAATTTAAAAAAATATTCAGAATTCATAAAAGTGGATATGAACTTTCAATTCTGCCAACCCAAAAGGTGAGCTAAATTGTACCTATTTGTATGTATTAGAACAGCATTAACATTTAATTTTGTCTCAAAAGTCTGAATAACAATTGCCGATTTTTAAAAAATTAAAGCACCACAACCGATTGACCCTTAAGTGAGTGCTTTGTTCTCTATTTACTTGCCCTTTCTGGTCAGCTCAATAAAATCAAATACCGCAGCCTTTAACCGCGCATGCAACCTACACGCAAACGCTAAAAGTACTTTTGAAAATACCAAATTAATATTTGCGCTCGTTCAACGCCAAACACTCGTCCCAAATGCCAAGAGTGAAACATTCCTCTCAACAAAGGAGCGCTCGCCGCTGGGGCTAAGTTCAGAGCGCGCGCAACACGAGTGCGAGGCGTTCGTTGTGGGGTCTTGCCACGCCAACCCTGCTGCGACATCTGCCGCACACCGAGGTGTCTGTGATTATTATTGTTAGTGTTGTTATCTGTTGTTCAACCGAGAGGTCGTGTGCTGCTTTTTGGATAATAAACAATTGATTACGTCAGATAGCCTCGTCGCGCAGGAACAGCAGAGCAGCAGGAACGGACCGGGGCCGCAGATTCAAAAATTGCAAAAAGTTAATCAGAAATTTTGTACGGAAAAATAGAAAAAAAATATTTAAAATGTTTAAATAACAGAAACGCCTCAATTTCATCTTTATTCGACAGGCAGGGTGTACAGACATTTCCTACAAAAAAAACAGATCTAGAACTCAAAATTCGAAACAAAGTCCAAAAAAATATCTGAAATCTAAAAAAATTCTTTAAAAAATTTTTTTTAATAATTAATAATAATTTATTTTTAATTTACTTTAATAATAATTAAATTAATAATAATTTAAAAATTAAAAAAAAAATTCTTTTAAAAAAATTTGAAAAAGCCGATTTGATTTAATAAAACCGTACATCCTCAGTCCATCACGCTGTCAAAGAAGTCAAGAATGCGTTCCACATTCATTCTCTCAGAATCGGTTTAAAGGCTGATATTGTTTATTTGCATTTGACAAGTTTCTTAATTTGCAGGTCCGGATATCAAAATAAACGCCTGCTTTCATATTGACGCCCATGGTACAGGCACTGAGGCCAAAAATTAACAATTAACTGAGAAAATGAAAAGGTTGTTTGATCAACGACCCATTCCGTAAAGTAAATGAAAGTTTGCAAATTATGAGCTCATGGAATTCGACCAAAAATTACCCAATTTTTAATTCTGTTTCTCGCCGCGCTACATTGGTTTTTCTGCTATGATACGGCAGACAAAAATGTGCTGGTTGTTGGCAAAAATTGAAATTATTTTTGTCCCCACTCACATACAGGCGATTTCTCTAGTGGTAGGTAGCCTTTGTATGATGCGTATAAATGCAAAAATTAGAAAAAAATAGATTGAGGTCCGGGACCTTCGCAGAAAAAAACCTTTATGAAATAGCGATCTGCGCCGGTGATTACTGTAAACTGGGTTTTCCTCTTTACGCGTCACTGACAATGCAAAAAATAATTAAGAAAAACGCAAATTGGAAAGAAAACAAAAAGTTTTTCTTGAATGAAAATATGCCAATTTTTTGGCACAGACCGCCTATTCTACACAACAATTTAATCAGCTAGAAAATGCAATAAATATTTCATTTAACAAATACAAATAACAAATAATTCAATAACAAATTTAACAAATAATTCAGCAACAAATATTCTTAAACAATTAACGAATAAATTAAAATTACACAATAAATAACAAATAAAATTTAATTAGAAAAATAACGAGCACAAATCTGCAAAAAACTTGGTTTTTTATTTTCTTTTCTGAACCAGTTCGTTTGAACATCGAGGATAAAACGGAAAACGATGGTGGAGCTAGATTGTTAAATGCAAACGTTTTCTTTTTATACATATTGGTTGCAATTCACATTGCAATTTGCAGTTCGCAGTTATCTTCTGGCCAATGATCCACAGATTCGAAGAAGGAATGGGTTCAAATTTGTTAAACTTTAAATTCAGCTTCTTGTCTGCCATATTGAAAGGCAGATCGTTGATGAAAAAATGGCCAACAATAAACGACAAAAATGAAAATTATCTTACTATACCTTTGGAGGCTTGTATCTTAAGAAAAAATCTAAAAAAAAAACAAAAACAATCTTAAAAATGCAAATTAGAAAATGAAGAAAAAACGATTTGCTTAAATGAAATATTCAAAATCTCTTTGCACCCAATCTTTGCTTTATTTATTTGCACAGCCTCAGCGTAGCCTGTACAGCAAATTAATTAATTTAAAAAATGCCCAAAGCTCAAAGCCGAAAGCTCCAAAAAAAAAAACAATTTTTACATTACAATGAATACGTGAAACATTAGAGCACTGTGAGCTTGGATTTGTCCTGCACACTAAGGACTACGCGTTTTGCTAAAAAATCTAAAAAAATTGAAAAGCAAAGGCGAAAAAAGAAGATGCAAAATATTTGTCAAAATTTAAAATTGATGTTAGAAAAATAAAATTTATTTGTTAAAAAAAAATGTATTCGGAGTTTTTGTAATTGTCACTGCTTCACTTTACAATCTCTAATTAATTTAAAATAAGTTAATTTAAATTAAATGATGCCAGTTTTGAAAAGATAAACAAAAATAAATTTAATGCAAACTGAAAAATCAGAAATAAACGAGGATTGCTCCAAATTTTTCCGATTTAAATTCCAAAAAGCTGGTATAATGAATTGTCTGCAATTTAATTTAATTTTAATTTATTTACACACAATCAGTATTACAACTTTTTTAAGAATGCGAGCATAAACCGTTTTAAATGCATCTGATGTGAAATGCGAAAATATGAGCAATGTTGTATTATGAACCGCTGAAAATTTAAAAGTGATTTATAGTTTTTGTCCATTTCCGCAAAAAGCATTTCCGAAAATGGGTTCCCTATAGCAGTTTCAAAAATTCTATGCCTTTCAATTTAATTTAATTTAATTTAAGCGTTGAAACTGTTATCGCTGAGCGACAAGAAAAAGCAAGGCTTTTGAACAAAAATGATGTTCGTGATCGAAACAACGTGGAAAACTCATCGTTAACACAATCTTCAGCAACATCCGCTGTCGAACGCATTTTCGTATTGGTGATAAAAAAAATTGGCATTCGAGAAACAGAGCATTTAAATTGCAAAAAAACATTAATTTGCGAATTTACCTGCCTATTCAAAGTTCAGCAACAAATATACAGTGGGTAGTCATTCGTCCCATCCTTCATCTTCTTTGCAAATTCGTTTCCGTGGCGCTGCCTTTCTTCATCGGTGAGTATGGCATCAGCGGCTGGAGGAGCACGTCTCTTGTACAGTGGGTAGTCATTCGTCTCCAAAACCGTATCCTCCGAATATGGTTTTGGGAATCGCTTGCTGCATCGACCGTCGAGTCTGCATCCGGGGCCGCAATCGTGGAGGTTATGCTTGGTCACCAATCGATGAAGACGACGCTGCTGTTCGGCCCATTCTCCAACATCATCGGAAGCCGGGAGATCCGGAATCTCTGCTGATATGTAGATCTCCACATATTGCGTTGTTTGCACGGGAACATCGCGCTCCATGATGAGGAGGATGTGAGCGTGGGGTAGACCGCGCTTCTGGAACTCGATAGATTACCCCCAAGTAGTATGGGGGGTGCCAAGGGGGCCCCGAGGTTTTGGGCTTTCCCGGGGCTAGCCCTGGAAAAGCCTCCAAAACCTCGGAACCCTCCCTGGAACCCCCCAATACAGTAATTCTACCGTAATCTAATCTACAGTAACCTACAGTAATTCTACCGTAATCTAAACTACAGTAGCCTACAGTAATTCTACCGTAATCTAATCTACAGTAGCCTACAGTAGCATACAGTAATACAATCTACAGTAATCCGAACAATAATCAAGTCGATAACGTTGAAGACAATTTCCCGACACCATTTTATTTCCATTTTTCTATTAACCCACAACCATGCCAGTATAATAATACATTTTTAAAAAATCAACGAAGCGTCACGATCGATCGTGCCTTCGTGGACAAGATGATCGAGGCAGCCGGTAGGCTCATGCCAGACGAGCGGCATCTGCAGTCTGTAGCTGTAATCTAAATTTGAGAAAACAATTTAAAAAATAAAAGGCAAAATAGGAACGTACTTTTGCACCGACAGCATAATTCATGCTTGCGTGGGCTCCGTAGGCCAAGAAGTCGACGAGCTCGTCAATTCTTGGAGAGGCGATTGCTACAACCAATAAAGTGCACAGGGCGACCATTTGCCCCTCGAAAAAAGCCTGGAGCAAACACCTCCACAACATCTCCTTCAAAATTGACCGATTCAGATGGAGTCATTTTCGAACAGATCCTAAATTAACTCAAAGTCTAAATTAACTCAAACTCAAAGCACACGCACTCAAACTCAAAGCACACGGTACTTGACAGGCTGGTTTTTGGTGAGGGATTACGTAAGCTCTTCCATCTTCTATTACAAGTGTGTCTACATGTTTAGTAGCAAAATTACTCATTCTCTCAATGTATCTATGGACTGGTTGATGAACGCTAAAATTTTTTGTTTCTGTATCGAAGAAGCATTCAGGTTCAAAATAATTTAGAAAATAATAGTCGGTCATATTTTTAATTTTCTTGCACGTTACTCTCATCTTTTCTATTTGCTCGTTATCAAGGAAATCAAATATTTTGAATAAAATTAATTCATTGAACATTACCTTTCCGCTGAGATGTGCAAAGTCCTCTGACGCATATTGAGTGACTACAGTCATTCTTTCATTCATTGACTGAGTTTCACGGATTTAAGTACATGCGTTTAATCGGGGATTATGATCTTTGTCCTGGTTTCGATTCGCGCCGGAGAAGAGTTTATTCTTATTGTCTAATGAGCACTTGATCTTATCGCATCGCAATTCATTGTTGTAGAAACCCCCCGTAAAATTTTGAATATGACTTTTATGAGTTATGATATTTTTGGATTACTGTAGACTGTATTACTGTAGGCTACTGTAGATTAGATTACGGTAGGATTACCGTATTGGGGCGTTCCAGGGAGGGTTCCGAGGTTTTGGAGGCTTTTCCAGGGGCTAGCCCCGGGAAAGCCCAAACCCTCGGGGCCCCCTTGGCACCCCCCATACTACTCCCCCATCCCGCAACTAAACAAAAAACTTGCACGCGAGTCTTACAAATTTTGACTGACCGTTTCCTAGCACGTGACCCTCCGTTAAGTCTTTCATGAATTCCCTGAGCTTTGCTCTGAAGACGCGCGCCACAATCATAGAGTTATGGATCCAAGAGCCCTTGTGGCGGGTATTTGAGAGCGATTCCTGAATTTCTGGCCACTCGGGATTTCCTGTGAACGTGACAAACCTAAAATAGTGAAAACCGCCAATCTCTCCTGAATTCTTTAAGCAACTTACAGCGCCACTTTGCCGATCGCACATGAAATCGTCTTCAAGTTTGAGTAGGCGTTCTGCATGTAGCCACGGCTTCCTTTCCATGTGATTGGGGCGGGATAAACTTTTCCTAGTGTCTCTACAGGCTGCAGACCTCGCTCTACTCGCGGATGAGTTTAGCGGGAAGGTAAGCCAGCAATAATAAGCTGCAGAAGCACAGTAAGAATTTTACGATCGTATCACCGCTTACTTTTAATTGAAGAAGACCCTCGTAGAATAGCCGATTAATGCATCAGGGAACGAATTCTAGATTCGTAGCGCTGGCAAGCGTTTGATTATCTGATATAGAGCAATTCGCGTTGTTTTTCAAAGCGTTTAGCATCGCTAAACAGAAAACCTACGCGATTCCGTCGACAGTTATTGGAAGATGTTGGTTCCGCCAAAAAATCGATAAATTCGCTCCTCAACCGCTTGCCATCGACACGTCTGCTTCGCGTCAACGCCGTTCGGGCACTTAAAGTGCTGCCCCATAAGGGCTCCGCCTATTGAGGGTGCGCCGCCGCGCCGATTGAATCGATTTTTGCGTTTTGCGAAATCATAAAACTCAAAAAATCTGAATAACGCGAAAGAAGTGGACACGGCAGAATTACTAGCACAGATGGTCTTCATTTTTTAAATTCTGTTTTAACAATTATGAGAACATCTAATATTCAATCAAGGTTCGAATTTTTGATCGTCATTTGCTTGGTATTGCCACATTGTTTTTGTCATGAATGTCGTGTCACATGAAAAAGGATAAAGGCAAATTATATTTTGATTTTGATTTTTGCGATTTCCATCTTCAGCAGTAATCTGAATCATGAAACGTTTGACATTCTCTTGAACGGCTTTATTCAATTTCATGTAATCCCTTTTCTTTCTATCGTTTTGATGATCTAATTACGTCTCATAACTTCATTTTTGTGCCCAGAGAGAGAGCAAATTAATTTTGAAACTTCTTGCGCACTTTATTTTAGGAAAATTCTACAAAGCAAATCGCACAGAGTATCACAAGAAGCAGAACGCATGATACAGGTAAATTAAAAGGCAAATTATCGTTTGACGGTGAATCAAAATTGTAGAATGTGACATATCTTAGGTGTTTAAAATTCAATTTTGTGATGCGGAAACAGTTTTTGGCTTTGGTAACACAAACACAAATTACTCAAAGATATGAAAAAACATCAGATCCGTAAAAATGCGAAGGAAACATGACCATAACTAGGAAGCTCACACAAATTGAAGGCAAAATTAGATGAGGAGACAGATAACTGGTAAGAGAACAGCAGAGAACACTAAAAAGATTATCTTGAGGGCAGGAAATCGTGTGTGTGGGGAAGTCGGCGAGGGATAACGGATGTTAAGAAGAGACAGCAGAGAGTAACGAAAACTGGGCATATACGGCAACTTGACAACGGGAAATAAAACCAAGAAAAGCGAAAAAATAAATGTTTTTTTGCACACAATAAATACACAATAAATAAATGAATAAACACAAATTTTTTAACGAAACCGCTCGCAGTCTGTTTATTCTGTTTGTTCTCAAAATTCTCAAAATTGAATTTGACTTTTTGAACGAAGCTTGCAACATAGTCAGTGAAAGCGCAACTTATAACTTAGCGTCTTTTGTGGGTTTTTTAAATTTTTTTCTTATTTTAAAAAATTTTGTAATTGATCTTCAGTGCACCTTTGTGCTGCCATAATTATTAAAAAAAACTAATAAAAATAAAGATATTTTCAAAGATTATAAAGATGTTCAAAGATATTTTTGTAATCTTTAATTTCCTTCATGAATTGATTCACCTGAAGTTTAGTTCGCTTTCTTGGATTTCATGTAATCCATCGTCGCTCTATATAAAGAACTCTGCTGGTTTTAATTCATTCTCCGTTTTTAATCATAAACCATGCGATTTTTGCAACACAAACTACAAATAAATCATTTTTATTAAATTAATAAATCTGGTAATTAGTAAAATTTTTGATCGAGACACAACACAAAAGCACCTTTGTGCTGCCATAAAGTTTAGCTCATTCCGTTTTAAATCAAGGAATCTTAAAAACAAAGAGTCTTGGCTTGAAATCTTTTTTTTTAAATAAATTTTTAGTTAAAGAATTGTAAAACAATTGTTTCAGTTTCAGAGAACTTTTTTAAAATTTTTGTCGGTGACATTAAGTACTCAAAATTCAAAATGTTTATTTTTATTTACATAAAACGATTTCAAAATGTAATTATTTACTTTTCCAACACTGTAACACGAATCTGGAAGTTTACAGCGTCTGTGAACGAACTCTGACAAAATGGTGAGAAAATTGAAAAAGGGAGAATATCGGTAAAAATTCTTCCAGCCACCAGAGACAGGTGCAGTGTTTTCGAGGAGCAAATTTCAGTAATTTGTGTATCAGCGTTTTATTTTCATTTGTGTATCAGAGATTTATTTTTGAGTTCAACTCAAAAATGCTTTCAATGATTTATTTTATTTCAATTTTATTTATTTTGTTTTAAATCTGGAATGAAATGATGTGAAAGATTAAAAAGAATTTATTCTGCTTCTTCATTGTTGCAGATGATAACGTTTGCTTCACTGGTCGGCTTGTTTAATTCGCAAATGCGTAATACGTACTGAATATTCTGTATAGCCACGTAGTAACAATTACTATCAATCAGAGTTTCAAGCAAACATTTAGAAATAGAGACACAATAAAAAAGTGAAGTAAAAAGTGCATTTTTAAAGTCCGAAAAGTTGATTTGACTTATTATTTTTATTATTTTTGGTGTTCGGGTAATTCTCAACATACAAAATTGGTTTTTTTTTTCATTTTTGCTGCTGTTCCCTTTTTTTTGCGCGCGCAAGTCTCACAACTGTACTGATTTCAACTGTACTGAATGTACTGATCAAAAAAAAAAATGTGATCTGACTGAATGCGTTTACCAATAATACAATTTTTGGAGGAGCTGACATATACTAATTAAAAAAAAACAAAAGCCAAAAGTATGGTCATTTGTCACATGCCCATTAGTATAATTTCATTTAACATTTTATACTTGGATTTTAATTTAAGGTTGATATGTGGCTTTTGGTGCAAATAGTTTCGGTTTGTAGAAGTAGTTTGATTTTTTTTAGTTTTTGATATTATGCGTGACTTTGAAATTAAATAGTTTAATCTTTTTTGGTTTCAATATCCAACGCCACTATCCAGTCTCAAAAAATGCAAAACAAATTCTGATTTCTGTTCTAACAGAAAAGGAGGCTAGGACATTCATCATTTCACTAAAATAAAATAAAATTTCATAAAATATAAAATATATAAAAATAAATAAAATAAAAAATAAAATGTCACTAAAAAACCATTTTTGTGGGTTGTCCCACTCTGCCACATTAATTTTATTAAAAGGATTCACATTTTTGTTCGTAGGATGATCTGTACGTAGTAATTCTATTTTAATGAAAAGAATTTTAATTTAAATAATTTACTGCTGCTCTATAGCACTGCTTTCGATAACCAAATTAGAGTAAGTAATCTTTGCATCGACACTTTATTTTCAGTTAAATTAGAGATTTTTGTTGATCCGATCCCCGCTCCGATATTTTTGTAGTTTTTTTTAATTTCATGTAATCCTTCTTCCTTCCAGCGTATTTGCGCCCTTTGAAAATCGTACAGAGCAACGTATTTTTAATTTAAGCATAGTTTGACGGTGACTCGAAAATTCAGCTAAACAATTGGTTTTAAATTCAATTTGTGATTCGAAGCACGCGATGTTCGTTGCTGGAATTTTAGTAACATGAAAAACGTATCCCAAAAAAATTTTATTCATTTAAAAAATAAATAATCAATAAATTTTTTATGCCAATAATTGCAACCTAAAATTTTGCAAACGCTTGTGATTGGTTTATTCCAAAAACTCAATTGAATTAAAATATTCTTGACCGAAGGTTGTAACATAGTAGTCGGTAACGCCTGAAAAACAACCAAAACTGAAGCAAATCAAGGAATCCTGAAAACGAAAGAGTGTTACTCCTTTTTTTTGCTTTAGAACACCCTTTTTGGTGGCAACAAAAAACGGTATTTTGAAAATCAAAGTCTTCAATTTGCATTTCTTTGTTTATATTTTTGTACAATTTTCTGTCGTTCCAATCTTTTTCTTAAAAGACGAGCTGAAGTCAGCAATGGGCAGATGGCAGATGATCTGGCTATTAAGATCTTTATCGCATTCAAATTTGTTAGACTTTGTTTAATCTCGCATGTTTTTTTCTAATCTTAAAAATATTTGCATTTTTGTGATGTGGTCATGGTTTATTCATTCGGTTTTTAATCAATATTTTCAATTTTTAATAATAGAACAACCGACTTTGGCAATACAAACTACACAAACTGTATAGCAAATCAGTCTTGCAAGAATTAAGATTTTGCAAATCTGAAAAACGTTTTATTTGTTCGGTTTTTAATTAATTTTAAAATAAATAAAAAACAAAAAACAGTATAAACTAAATTTTTTTATCAAATTAATAAAACAAGTAATTGGCAAATTTTTTGTGCGTCGCACCTTCGTTCTGTCATAAAGATGCGGTGTAATAATTTTTGATGTGCCTGCTTTTCTACAATTTTAATTGTTGTTTACCATTTCTTAACAATGATAACAATAACAATGATAACAAGTTGCGGTTTTCAGTTGTTTATTTTCTGCACACAACAACACACAGCTATGGAGGTCAAATTTTTTAGGTAATTTTTTGATCACAAAATCTTTTTCAATTATTTGATCAAATTCCTTCTGTTGATTGATTGACCAAATTTATCTTAAAACACGAATTTGTGATGCACACAGTTTGTTTATGACTTGTGCGTGTCGGTTTTCAAAAAATAATATTTTTTGAGCCTTGCAAACGACGTCTTGAAAGCGACTGAGCCTAAATGAGAGCCAAGAAACATCTTTAGGGCTTTTGTTAAGACAAACTAGTATAAAAAGTACTTGCGTCACATTAGAATTGTAGTTTTCTCTTAAAAAGGTTGGTTCCTTCTAGATGAACGAACAAAAATTTCATTTTATTTTTGCGGACCCACCCATTTGTTCAGTGCTCGGTGCTTGATATCAGGAATGCAGTTGCCGAGTTCCATTTTTTTTTTGCTTTGCTGGTAATCGAAATTGTGTTTTCTACTCTGTGGCCTCAATCGTTATTGGCAATCGTTACAAACAAATATGGTTTTCAAATTTTTTTAAAATTATTAACAAAAGTTGTTCTAGCAGTATCGTTCATAATTGCTTCGATTTAATAAATTTTTTTTGCCCACAAGTAGTTCACGCGAAATGTCTTTCAATTTTTTAAAATCAAATTTATCTCAAAACACTTTGTGATGCACACAGTTTGTTGACTTCCACGTGTCGGTTTAGATAAATAATATTTTTTGGAGTATCCATAGTAACTTTTTTGGATAACCACGGTTTTGGTTTGCCACCGTATTGGTTAGAAAATCAAATAAATAAGAAAATTAACATTAACAAATTGCGTTTTTACTTTTAAAAAATTTGTTATTTGTGGCACACACAAGTTACTCACAAATTGGACATCCTGCTCTTCATTTAAACACACGAATCTTTAATTTTTTTAGATTAATAAACGCAGCCGTGTGCCGCGCCTTTTTCAGTTTTAATAAAATGGATAACAAAGATTTCAAAGATTTGTCGGAAGCTCGGAAGTAAACCAATTTTTTTTAAATTTTAAATGAGGCGTAAATTTTTTGAATGTCAGACCTCTGCTTATTTTTGTAGTAATCCAAGGACAATTTTTTTTAATTCATCACTTAAATCACCTTAAAATTTCATCACAAAAAGGTTTTAGACATGGCTAAGACCATCGCGTCAAAAGAACATTTTTGCGATGAATGTTTACAATTAAATCTTATTGGCTTTTCTGAAGCGTAGTTCTGGAAATTTAAAAATCTTTAAAAAATTGAACAAATAAACGAGAACAAGCCCTTTTCAGGAAGTTAGGATGTAATTCTTTGTTAAACTTATGCTCCTGTGCAAACTTAAAATACCTTTCATTTTTTTATTTTTGGTCAATTCTATCTAAAGTGAACAGATCATATTGTTTTTTTGTAGCTTAGCCTTACGGACCATTTTTAGTCGAATAATAAACTCATGTGATGCGCATTTTTCAATGTTAATGAAATGGGCAGCACAGATTTCAAAGATAATTTTTGAAGCCCATCGCCCAAATCATCAAAAAATGGTTTTGAAAACACTAATTTAAAACTGTATTCAGCACAAACGGTCATATCGTACATACACAATCAGATCTCCCACAGTTACTCCGTTTTTACATTAAACAATCTTTAAAAGAAACAAGATGGCTTATGCGATCGAGTCTATATTTAAATGCAACGATTAACAACGAATTTTTTTTTTTAGATTAATCAGTGTTTCTATTTCCGCGTTTATTTTAATTTTGAACAATTAAGTTGGGATCAGCAATTCAATTTTTGCTAGTTTCCATTCCAATCTGAACATATCCATCAATTTTTGACAATTGTCAGACCATGCTCGTTTTTATAGTGATTTAAAGACATTTTCAAAGTCTCTTGAGTTCATCACTTAACAAAAACTGTTCAAATGAAGAATCAAATGAAGAATGAAAATGAAGGATTCAATTTTTCAACGTCTCCTCATTACTGTTTTAGGTACGATTAAAATAAAATAAAATTTTGCAATTGTTTCTTTTAGGCATGTCATCGCATCGTCGCATTCTTCGCGTCTTCGCATTTTTTGTCGATTGAAGATTTTACAAATGCAACTCTTCGGGACCCTATGCGTGACGTTTCTTTAATTTTCCAGAAAACCGTAGATCATGTGTAAAGTGTGTAAAATATATGCGGTCATTTTTGCTTGTAAAAAAGAGTTCATCTTGACATTTAAAACGTTTTTTTGTAGTTTCAGAGTGCACTATGTAGTTTATGCTTTTTTCAGTTTTGATAAAAGCAAAGAGTTGTCGGCTTTTAGTGATAAAAAAATTGACTTTAATTTATTTTTAAAATTTTTGTGACTTGAAAGATGAAAAATCGTTTTGAAAACATTAATTGAATTTCTCAGAATTGGCTGATTTACCAGCAGTCAGCAGAATAGAAAAAAAACACATTTTTGTAGAAGTTCTCACCTTTCCACCATATTTTAGTCAACAGTGTTCTGTATTATAGAGCTCATAGTGAGCTCATAATTTTGTTGCAATAGGGACCGCATTGAATTAATTAGCCAGTAAAAATAAAAATGTTGTTTAAAATTGATTGAAATTAATCGCTTCAACAAATTTGGGATCAATCTTCTTCAATCTACTTTCAGTATCTTTTATAATTTTGAGTTTTCAGCAATACACTCAGGGACCTGTGGACAGTAGATAACTCGTTCGGACAGTAGTATACTGCTTCGGACGTGTATGGTACAGTAAAACCTTACCTTTTTTCAAAACCCTGTAGGCGGCGTACCTTGACAATGATTGAAATCAAAATCAAAATCAATTGCGTTCATTGTAACATTGTACTACAGAGCCCGACCATTTAAACTGCAATCACAAGGAAGGATGATAATGATGCTCACAAGGACCAAATGGAACTGTCGACATCTTTAAAAAGGTAAACAAAGGTAAAAGTATTTTTGAATAATGATGCATAATTCACCTTTAAAGGGACACGTGACATCGCTCCAAAAAAGTCTCAGATTTTTCTGAAATTTCGTGTACCCCCACCAATCGACCCTTGCGACCTCGATGGTCTAGCCAATGATAACGTTTGCTTCGCTGGTCGGCTTGTTTAATTTGCAAACGCATAATGCTTTTGAAATTTCGGTATAGTAACCACGGTGTAACCATTTCTATCGATAAGATCCACTTGCTGAATAAAAATTCATTGTCAAACATTTAGAGTTAGAGACACAATAAAAAAGTGAAGTGAAAAAGTGATTTTTCAAGATGATTAGTGTATTTTTCTAGTAGGACCAATAAAAAATTTGCCATATAAAAATTTCAGTGACAAAAATTGTTTTTTTGGAGCTGTCCTGCCAATTTCTTGTTGAAAAAAAGACCTAACTTTTTTTAATATCCGCATTAATCACACATTTTAATTGCAAATTTTTGAATTCGTGGCGAACAGAACCAATTTTTTGAACCAGTTTTGATGGGTAGTAAGTTTATGGTAAGTGATCAGCTGGAAAATGTGAATAGTTTCGGACAGTGTTTAGAAATAATTTAGTTTTTTGAGTTTTTGATGATGTGTGACTTCCAAATCAAATAGTTTTTTTCTTTTTTTTTGAGCTTTCAACGCCTCTTATCCAGTCTCACAAATGCAACAAATTTAAGATTTATTTTTTGAAGTATTTATCATTCCACATAGCAGAAATAAAAAATTACATTTTTTGGAGGCTCTGCTACTATTTTTGACGATGCTCCATGCGCTCTATGTAGCAGCTTTTTCTTGTTGCTTACAGTGGTGGCTAACGGTTTAGTTCAAAATTTTTGCTGAATTAAATTAAATTTTTTTGGTAACGAAAGTGAGGTGCCTGTGGCACTGCCGGACGTCGCTCGGGGCGTCGGAGTGTGACTTCCAAATCAAATAGTTTTTCTTTTTAGGAAGTGCAACAGTTTCTTCTTCAGATGTCTAGTTCCAATTAAAAAATTATTTAAAATTATTTATTTAAAATTATTTATAAAAAATTATTTAAAACTAGACCAACGCCAAAGAATTTTTTCAAATTTTTCTTCAAAATTGTTTTTTCTTCATTAACTTTGTGCTCTAAACGTTAATTTTGTAACCTCAAAAGGTATGTTTAAACTAAATTTTTAAGAAAAACTTCCCGCCGCTTCATCATTAAAAATTGCTTTACCAAATCGCAAAAAAAATTAAACAAGCACAGATATTATTGCAAGTTTATGTGGACATAAAGATGGGTCACCGAAGGTGTGCTGTCATCTATTTGGAATCTCCTTTGGATAAGCTTCTAAAAATAAATTTTTTGTTACGAATTCTTCGGCAGAATTCTAAATTAGTTGAAGTTTCTACGAATTCTAATAAGCAATTATTCTCCGTTTTTAACAAAAATAAAACATTTCTAGCATTTTTCATTTTGATTTTGAAAGCGTTCTATGAATGAAAGAAACGATCAATTAAATTTTTGAGAATTTCCCTGATTTTCCACTGGTTTCAAAAAATTGCAATTTTTTGCAAGTTAGATCAGATATCCATTTGCGAACATTCTAAACAAGCGAGTAATTTTATTTTTTGCATGGTACCAATTAGCAATTTTCATGCAACTACCAGTTACGATTTGTAGCCTTAATTTGCATTTTTGAATTTTCTGAGAAGTGATTTTATTTAATAATTTGATAACATAATTTGACGGTGAGAGCATGCAAATTGTGGTCGGATTCGACACCAATTTTTATTTAAATTCAATTAAATAGAGAAATTAGAATATTTTATTTCACATGAAAAATCCGTCTTTAAGAATTTTATTTAAAAAAACTCAATCAATATAATAAATCTTCCTTTTTTTTATTTTTGAAAAAGTCGCTGGACAAAAGACTTAAATTAATAAAATTCTCATCAGTACTCATCAGAACAATTTTTGAATGGATCACCTTTCTTCTAAAGCAAGAAAAGCAATTTTTTTCTTTTATTCATTTTAAATATTAATTTCGACAGGAACGTGTTGCGCCCTCCGTTGAGAGACGTCTTCTTGACCGACCTAAATGGCAACGATCAAAGCACGAGCGAATTTATTACGACCGCACGGGTCGGCACGCAATCAACACTAAAGTAGACATCGATATTATCCGATATCATGGGTAGCGCGGCGGGACGTCTGGCTTCGGTTAGACAGGCGGGCCGGGGTCTAACAAACGTTCAGAACGTTGTGCTGGGCCAAAAATCATTCGCACAATTTGTCCACATAAATAATCCACGTTGGAGTGTTCGTTTTTAACAATTTAACTAAAATACGTAATCAATACAATCAATGTTTGCAATCAAGCAGGAGAAAGTCAGGAAATGTACACACAATAAAATAGTTGAATTGAGTAAATCACTGATATTTTTTTAAATTTTTTTTGTTTAAATTTTCGCCGAGCAGCGCCAATCTCTGCTATACATCTGCTCACCGTTTTATTTAAACTATTAAAAAACAATATATGGATTTTTGTTTAAGCTTTAAGCCTTATATTTAAGTAAATTGCAGCTTTTCGCTGGTTTTTTACACAAGCACAAGCACATTTTTGGAGTATTTTAATCAGTTCAACAACGTTGCAAAAAAATTTTATTTAATTATTTAAATTAATGTTCACAATATTTTTGAAAACAATCTGTGTGGCCACAATGGCCTCAACAGTGTATGTTAATGTAAATATTTCAAACAATCATTCGACAGCTATATAACGTCCCATTCTGTGCCGAAACGGTAATCCGTGAAAAGGGGCAAAACCCACAAGAACTCGACAATTCAATTATTTTTGTCATCATTTTCTCAAGAATTATTTTTTGTGCCATCTGAGCATCGTTTACCCAACAATAGAATTATCGTTGACTTACAAACAATCTTTTTAGATAAAATATGTTCACAAGAAATTAATTTATTTTTGTCACGATTTTCATCATCTCAAGAATTATTTTTTGTGCCTTTTGCGCATCGTATACCCAAACAACACGATATTTTTTCACATTATCGAGAAAATTAAGGATTTAATTTTAACAAAAAAAATCAAATATTTATTGTTTTTTGTAGATCAACCACAACGCACTCTTCCTTTATCAGAACACTTTTCTCCATAAATTGTCAAGTCCGTTTTTTGTCATTTTAATTTTTATTAAATCCGTCAAATTTTTGCTATGTGTGCAACCTGCTTTTCTTGCTCTACGTACTCTACCTGTATGATCATAAACCAAATTAAATCATAAGAATGTTTTTTGTAAACTTCTTTTAATTTTAACATGTCGGCGGCATTCTCTTCGCAATTTTTTTTAATTAAAAATTAATTTTTGTGTGCCGAACACCTACCTCTTCAGTACATCAAAACGCAAACATCAATATTACATCAATATTCAAATTGGTATACTTTTTTTGTACCCTGAGGACTTAGATGTTTTTTTTGCATTCCCGTTAGTTTTCAAACTATTGTCGAAAGGAAAATATGTTCTTGTTCTTTAAAAATCAAATATGAACCACATAAATTCCATTTTCCTTTTTCCTTCTTCCAAACACTGCTTTTCAAGCCCAGATGCGCCTTTCAAGCGTTTTTTGTTTGTTTGTTTAAACGAATTGCAAAAAAAAAAACAATTTTTGCAAAATTTTGCTCGAATCAAACAAGATAGTTTTTTTTTTACCATTTACCATCGACAACGAATCGATCAAGACCAGAAACCCACGAGTCCTCAAGCCAAGAGGCAGAGACACGTCTCGTCCAAACCCGAAACTTTTCCGAAACCATCGACTCGCTGAGCTACTAATTACGTGTTTTTGAAACGTTTTGCCCGACGTCTTAAAGAATCCAATAATTGTGTTTTTTTTTCTCTTATTTTGAGAGTTGTTAAGACAGTCAATCTCCAATCAATAAAATCAATATTTGCAGCCAGTCCAAGCGTTCGATGCATAAAAGCAACGGTAAGTGTTCACTAAACAGTCATTCCACGGTCAGAAAAAGTTATGAAATTAAATTAATTAATCAATGTTCAATTAAATTTTTGAAACCACGCGCTACCAAATGTTTTGTAGTTGCCAATGTACTGTAGTTAATCGGTATGCCCAGCGTCTTAAAAAAGCCAATAATTTCAAAATTGTTTTTTTACGTTAATTATGTACCCTGTATAATTTGATTTTCTGACATCAAAAAGAACATTTTTGAAAAAATTAGATTCCTCCTTCGCAACAAATTAGCAACGTGAACGTCATTTAAAGTGATTTCAAAATTACGTTTTTCGATTAAAAAAAAACTATGCTGTCTTACTTTTTTTTCTTATTTTATTTTTGGATTAAGATGGATGGATTTGGATTTTATTTTCGGATTAGCTTATTTTTGGATCATACACAAATATTTACAAACGTTCAAATGTGCCACAACTATGGTTTAGGTACTAAGTACGGCCTAAGTATGCAACGGCCTTGTAACGGTTATGGTTTTAGTAACCATTAATCTCATGTTCGTTTTTAATTCAATAATTAAAATAATTAATTTTTTTGTTGCAGAGCGGTTTTTCCCAACATCAAGAAATCCAATTAGTTTTGTTTTTTGCTTCAGAATTATTTATCCAACACTGACAAACAGATAAACTTCAATAGGTCCGATTCGGTCACCAAAAGCAACCCGCAAGGAGTGGACGACCAGTCGAACATCAGCACATGCACAAACCAGAGATACAATTTTTGTTCTGCTCTTTTCGAACCGACACGATCGCCTTGCCTGCTGTAGTGTGCGTGGCCACAAGGAGTTTGCCTTTTGGGCCCACGACGCGATGTCGCGATTACTCTCTGTGTGAGGTCAATTTTTGATCTCGTTTCTATTTGTATTGTGTGTTAAAAATACAAGGTCCAATCACCCATATTTGTGGTTTCATATTTACTGCTGTGGTCCTCCGTCTTAGGACAAAACATGTTCGTTCCTCGAACCGTAAAGACAATAATAAATAAAAATCAGATTTTGAATTTTTATTCAAAAAATTTAATTAAAAAAATTATTTTTTAAACTCTCGGAACAAATCAAATTCCACTCTTTTTTCCTCCCAAATTCCTGTTACAACTAAAATCGCACTAATCCATAAATTTTTGGCGATGATCCTCAACCAAGTAGATTGACGGACTGGAGTTTCTGTCGATCCTTCATCTGAAAATCTATTTTTGAGATTTTTCGATCTGACCTTTAAACGAAAGCGCTAACAACTTCCACAATTATGATTTTTGATTGCAACCAATCCTTCCATAGCAAGGGAACGTTTAGTAGAAAAATCCGTTTTTTTAAAAGGCAGCTTTCTGTTTAATGTATTTTTTAGCAGTAGTAAAAAGCCTAATTTACATACACACATATAGCGTGGATTATGAAGCGTGGATAGCGTGGACTATTTCTTCTGTTGATCTCCCAGATCATTTGAGAATGTTGTATGTCAATTGTGTGTCATTAAAAATCAACATTTTAATGCTACTCGGCAAACATTTGTGCAGGATTCAAAGTCAAAGTTATTGTTTTTATACGCGATGCTGGTTGGCTCACCAAACAATTCAGAAAAAGGTTTTTTGCCCATGAAGGTTTTAACGTGTCTTAAGAAGGTGCGCTGTTGCGCTTTCTTTAAGCGGTCAGTAAATCCGTAATTTTGGCAATATTTTTTGATGAACCGGACTTCCGGACCGTATAGACAACGCATTTCGTTTTACATCATAATAAATTCCTAATTGTTTTCTATTTTAAGCATTTTTGTGCATGAAAATATAACCAATGTATCGAGTTTTGTCTTATTAAACAGGTAATTTATTGAGTATTGGAGTATATTGTACCAATTGAACGTGCGCACACGCTCGCATACACGAATGACCTTCCTGATTATATTCAATAGAACTCATTTTTGTAGACGAATGGCAGGCATATCCTTATACAATCAACATGTTTATGCTACTCGGCAAACATTTGTGCAGCATTCTAGAGTAATTTTGGCAATAATTTTTGTAATAATGACATCCCAACCGTTTAGCCAACGCATTTTTCCACTATCAAATGTGTTTTTCTAAAAAAATTTTAGTTCTTTTTTGGGGTTCCTTGGACTAGCAAACAAGCATAAATTAAATTGATAGGGTTCTGTGAAACCATGTTAATGTTCCAATGCTATTTTTAAAGCGGTAATGTTACAACGACACAACACGTCAATCGGTGGTTTAATTTTCGACGCACCAGTTAAATTTTGATAAACTTTACTTAACATTTTTGTTGTTCTTTTTGGTGTTCTACGACTCTTTCGTCATTTTTAAAAATAGCATTGAAATTATATAAAAACTTCATTTGGCACACAGGCAAGTTCATAAACGAATTTTTATATTTTTATACGAAATAGAATTGATTTTTATCGATTGAAATGGAATCGAAATAGAAGAATTGATTTTTAAAACATTTTTTATGAAGCGTAGACCTCTTGAAGAAATGAACGTTTAAGGGTTTTTATTTATTGGTGTGGTGTGCCGCTTCCAACGAGCAAAAATTTGTTCACTTTTCACTGTTCACGAGTTTGTTCACTCGGAAATCGAACACCAATTTTTAATTTTATTTAAACTAAAATATTTGTTGGTCTCATTTTTGTTCACAATTCCGGTTCGCTCACCGAACGAATCAGAAATTGTTTTGTCGAGTTTTTTTATTTTTGTGGGATTTCAGCGGCCTTTTGTGGCCTTCAGCCCAGCCTTCAGCAGGTAATCCACAGAAACAATCCGTCGCTCAATCCGCGCTTAATTTGGCAGCGATAATTTCTTCATTCATGATTATTTTCTATTTTACTCATTTTTGTACATCAATGTCCGTACCTTTTCAAAGAACATGATCCAGTTAATTTTAAAAAATGCAACAAAATGTATTTCGAGTTTTATTGTTATTGTTATTAATTAAGTGTTATTAATCGAATAAATTATTCAGTACTAATCGATTATACGCATGCTCGCAAACACGGATGACCTTCCTGATTGAATTCAATTAACTTATTTTTGTTCACAACCGCTACAAACTTTTATTGTATTTTCCTCAGCGGTCAATTATAATCAATTATAATCACCAATTATAATTACAATACACACTGCACCTCGCCGGCCAGGAACCGACTAATTTAATAAGAGTCGCTTTATTTATTTTTTAAGTTTTTTTTGAATCGGACGCCAGTTATACTTTTGCAATGGGGAAATGGGATTTGTAATTGTTCAACGCCCATTTTAAGCGGTCAACTCATAAGTACACTAATCTACATTCTTTTTTTTGCGGGAAAACGACCGAAATATTGTAGCTATCTTTCGGTCTGCACATGGATTATCTCATTGATTTTATGCACGTCAAAGAAATTTTAATTAAAAATTTGTTCGAATTTTTTGGAGCCAAGAGCGCGATTCTTTCTCTCATCAACGCGAAAGAAGTCTTTATTATGAGGGTTATTATTTAGATGAATATTAAAAAAACATTTTTAACGCTCATATGAAGATTGTTTCCGCGATATTTCAATTTTTCCCCTGAAAATCAAGTAAGTTTTTAACGATTATTTTTAATTTTTGCTTTTCTCCTTAATAAATTTATTGCACAGCACATGAATAGTACAATCTGCTTACAAGTTACAAAAAACACAAAAAATCAATTATTGAATTTCAGGGAATTCACTACATCAAACGCCATCTAATTAAATTTGCAGTTGTTTTCTGGTCGTGTAGTTGTGACTTTTCATTGATTTCACTGATATCTGTTAGTAGAAAATTGATATTTCCGAATTTGCACATTCCCATTACACACGTCCATGAATAACCAAGGCAGAATTTTTACTGAAAAGAATAACAATGGTTTATTTACTTATTTAATTTAACTTTAATTTAATTTAACAAAAATTTAATAATCAATTGTTACAAAATTGTTACAAGTCATTTTTCTATTTTTCTATTTTTGGCGATAAATAGCAAGGACATTTCAATGATTTCGTGACACCAAATTCATGTTTGGAATTTTGTTAACCATTGTTGCAAGAAATTTATTTGTGAAATACAGTGGAACGATCTTAAGAGCCAAATCAACTTTGTTTTCCATTTTTGCATCCACAGCACAAGGTTTTATGCAACATACAACTACAGCAGTCTTCTTGCTTCAACTTTTTTTTGCAGATGACAGATTAAAATGCAGATAACAATCCAAACAGATATGGCTAATCAAGTTGGAGACAACTAATACGTTGGATTAATTTTTTGATTCACCACGATCATTAATTTGTTTGCATTAATTTCACAATTTTAATAGAGCATTCTGAAGCAACCACGGTTGTGATTTTCGGAAATCCAAATTTTTGAAAACATAAAATGCAAACCGAGTTAACAAGTTGGAGACAACTATTTTTAAACGCCAAATACACTAAATTTCATTTTTGAATTTTTTTTAGAAATATTTTCAATTTTCAGTTTGCTGACGGCAAAGATGGCGGTTCAACTAGTCATTGGCCCAGCAACTCCAACGACCACCTCCAGTTAGGCTTGATCTCCTCTGTGCCCTATTCCCGTAAACAATTATTTATTTTATTCAATAAAACATTTACATTTTTGTCTGTGCTCTGTGTCTGTTTTCTACATATACGCTGGCGGTACATAAACATTAACATTGACATTAAGAAATCGATTTTTGTCGTCGGCACTCCCTTCCGCTGGCGGTTAATTATGTTGTTTCAACGAACTTTTGCATCATAAATCACATACAATTTTTTTGTTGCGCAATCATTTTAATTTATTTTATTTTAAATTTTATTTTCAATTCTACTGAAATTTTTGCCAGTTGAACTGCTGTTTTGTTGAACTCGTCAAATGAGTCACCTAAAAATGAATAACTTTTTGCAACAAATTCGTTAAACGGTCGATTGTTTTTCAATGTACAGTACAAACAGGTTGAGTTGTTTTTTTGCTAAATTTGACTAGAAGTACTTTTTCATTTTTTTGAAGAGGATGTTCTGAACCGTCTTTTTGGTAATTTAGAACAAAAAATGATTGAATTAATATTTGAACAGCGTTATACGGTTCACGGCGATAATATTTTGTTTTCAAAAGGCATTAATTTTTTTTTGCTGCCTGCTTCATCTTCCTGATACGTACTCTACAAGTACGATCATAACAATGTTTTGTAATCTCTTTTAATTTTAGAAATACAAATGCGCTGGCGCTACACAAACACTAGGTTCACATTGAGAAGTCGATTTTGTCACGGCCACTTCCTTCCCATTTTTTTACATCCAAAAAACGAAGCTAATGCAATCATGTTGAAGCTAATGCGAAGAGAGTTATTTCATTGAGGATGGATGATACGCAGACGAGAAAAAAACATGAAAAGATTAATTTTTGATTTCAAGATTTCAGGCCTTTTTTTTTCATTTTTTATCGTTTTTTAATCAGCAATAATTATTAACGAAAAAACGGAGTTTTCGACAGCTGGATAGTATCCATTTTATTACATTTCCCGCTTTTTTCTAAATTTTTTTGGCTTTTTCTTGACACAATGCAAAAAAAATGAAAAAAATCACTTATGAAAGCTAATCGAAGATAGTGTTTGCAATGCGACTGATACGCAGACAATACGGAGCCATGAAAATATAGCAAAAGATTAATTTTTGGGCGCCGAGTATCAGTTCAACAAATCTATTTTATTCGATTTTTAAAAAATTTTGCACGTTTTTTCAGCTTTAGCTCTTTAGCTCCTTTAAAAACTATTAGCTCCTTTAACTTGTAACACCTACGACGACGGTTCATGTAAATAAATAAAAAGTTTGATAAAACTACATTTTTTGCCCTCGAATGAACAAAACTTAACAATTAAACATTTCAGTTACAGAGTTTCAATAACGCACAAACTTTTGACCATGTCTTTATAGACCGTCTGCCGATTCTCTTTGAATGACATGACACTCCAAGAACAATCAATCTTGCAAGAAATGAATAAAATGTTTAGCAATTTTTGTGACCATGACGTTAATTCAGACAGACGTTTTATTTTTTTTTAAACAATAATGCGGCCGGCCTCTGCGCTTTACTGTCAATGCAGTCTTTTATTATTGAGGTCAATAAATCAGGACCGATAAAAAGTGTGTTTCTTACAGCTGCAGATGATTTTTTGTCGTTGTAGTGATTGTTGATTTAATCAAAATAGAATACAGAATTTAGTACAGAATTTAAATTTTATTGGAACTTTTAAATGTTTTTATGAATATTCGTAGGCAATAAAAATCAAAAATTCCAAAAAAAGCTGAATCTATTGTATTTTATTTCCAGTTTTTTTTTTTTAAATAATTGTTTTATAAAAAAAGTTTGTTCTGGAGACTGGACCAAAAAAAAAACAAAGAAAAAAATCACTTATTGAAGCTACTAGAATTTTTGTATTTTTTGCATTGCGATCGATATGCAGACGATAGGTAGCCGAGAAAAAAATAGCAAACGATTAAAAATTAATTTTTGGTCGCCGGTTATCAGTTAAACAATATATAGGCTTGATTTTATTCGATTTTTTTCAAATTTTTGCGAATTGATAAGACAGGGTGATTCTATTTAATTTTTTTTTGTGGTTCATTTACCGTTTTTAATTTATTTACATACGTTAAACATTACATATTTCATACAAAAGTTTTATTTTTGAATGCAAGTTAATCATTAAGTCTTATCAGTGAGGTCAATAAATCAAACCGATTAAACCGTTTGTTGCAAATTAACAAAATTTGTTTCTTCGTCTGCGGAATTTAATTAAAAAAAGAACATTTTTGGATACTTCATATACGCCCGTTTGCAGTGCTAACTGTGTGCCGGTGTCATGAACCTCGTCAGCTTTTCGGTGCGCTCGGAGCGGCGTCTAGAGTCCAGGAGTTCGGAAGTCCAACCACAACGTCCAATTTTCACAACGTCCAACGATAAATCGGAACATCATGCCTACACTGGTAGACACAAGACACGTTCTCGTTCTGCTCTGCTGACAGAAGTCAATCATGTTCAATCAACGTCTCAAGCAGTCGCGTTTAATCATAATTTTGCTCAAAAATTCCTTTTTAATCCATAAATGCCTTTCTCTAAGGCATTTTTTCCAATTTTTACAATTTCTCGGTGACAGAAAATAACATTTTAAGGCTTTTTGTATGTCGTACCTGAGAAATTGCTATTTTAATTTTTAAAAATGAGATGAGCAAATTTAATTTTGTATAAATAATCTAACTCGAAATACGTTGTCAGGCAGTCCGGCATAAAAATAGATCCATTGTTTGTCATTTAAGGGCCATTTCTTTTTCTTTGGGTTTATTGTTTATTTTTTTTTGTTTTTTTATATTTTTGCATAATAAACAAGTAAACTAAGTCATTTGGAAGCATAAGAAGCAAGAAATTGTACTTAATCAAAAAGCACCAAAAAAAATAAAATTCCAAAATTATTTTTGTGCCCTCCACAAGGCCTCCTCACTTCTACGTCCTTTTGAATTTATCGCTCCCGCATTCTGGGAATAAACGTTTGCGCGATTCGTCGAACGCGCACCGCACCTTTGGATCCACGATGAAAGTTTTTAAATGAAAGTAGATTTTTTAAAATATTTTTGTCAGTGTCATCAGTGTTAATATTGATATTAATACGAGTTAATATTGATTTTTTTTTACATATATCCGTCAAACTTTATGATGTCTGACGTCAGGATATCTTTCAGATTTTGCAGTAATAATTTTGTGGTAATAAAAATGAACAATTTCGTTAATCCGTCTCTTACAGTTCAACGCATTGAGGTTGCGGTTTAAAGTTTTTGCCTTTCCGATTGACAAGTTTTTGCCTTTCCGATTGACTTTTTGACAGTTTTTGCCTTTCCGATGTCGGATCAATTTTTAATTGCCAAAGAGAATTTTTTAAATAAAAAACTTTGACCTTTAAAGATTTACCTTTATCAGAACGCTTTTTTCCATAAATTGTTAAGTCCGTTTTTTGTCATTTTAATTTAAATTAAATCCGTCAAATTTTTGCTATGCAACCTGCTTTTCTTGCTCCGTACTCTACCTGTATGATCATAAACCAAATGAAATCATAAGAATGTTTTTTGAAAACTTCTTTTAATTTGAACATGTCGGCGGCACTCCGTTCGCAATTTTTTAAAATTAAAAATTAATTTTTGTCCTCCTCTTCGAACACCTCTTCAGTGCATCAATACGCAAACTTGATTTTGTTCGAAGTTTTCAAATTGTGGATTCGTAGCAGTAATGATGTCCGTTTTTCTTTGTAGTTTCTGGTTCATAAAATGAATTTTATTGGAAATCCTCACTGTTCAAAGTTAAACAAAGTTGTTGTTTTTTGCCGTTAATTCGTATAAAATTTTTGTAAAAAAAGCTTTTTCTGGAAAACAATCCAATCCAAAAAACAACAAAAAATCACTTATTAAAGCTATTAGAATTTTTGATAGTTTTTGCATTAGCCGATAGCCGAAGGTAGCCGAAAAAATGTAGCAAAAGATTGAAGATTAATTTTTGTTAAACAAATATCAGTTAAACAATATATAGGCTTGATTTCAAATTTTTGCGCATTGACAGACAGGATCATCTATTTCCTTTTTTTGTGGTTCATTTACCGTTTTTAATTTATTTACATACGTTAACATTACATATTTCAGACAAAAGTTTTATTTTTGAGTGCAAGTTAATCATTAACTCTTATCAGTGAGGTCAATAAATCAAACCGATTAAACCGTTTGTTGCAAATTAACAAAATTTGTTTCTTCGTCTGTGGAATTTAATTAAAAAAAGAACATTTTTGGATATTTCATATACACCCGTTTGCAGTGCTAACTGTGTGCCGGTAGCATGAACCCCGTCAGCTTATCGGTGCGCTCGGAGCGGCGTCCAGTTCGGGCGTCCAACCACAACGTCCAACGATAAATCGGAAAACATGCCTACACTGGTAGACACAAGACACGTTCTCGTTCTGCTCTGCTGACAGAAGTTAATTATGCCTACACAAGACTCGAACAAATCGATTTCAATTCGACGGGATTTTTGTAGTCTTTTTTAGATTTTTTAAATCATACCGTTTAAACAGTTTGTTGTAAAAAAAGCTAAATTTGTTTCTTCGTGTGGAATTTAATTAACAAAAGAACATTTTTGGACATCTTTCGTAAAAAGCCGCTTCTTGATTCATCCTTATCAGCTTAACGATTTTACAACAAGGTCTGCTTGATGCCATTTTTGTATCCTTTCATCCGTTGGTTTAAAGTTCACTTATCCAATTTTCCGTTGGCAGAAGATTTTTTTTAATTTGCCGACTGTCGATTGTTGTTTTATTCGAATTAAATTAGAAAATTGTATTTGTGGCCGCAAGCATAATTTGAAATTTTGTTGGGAAGATGATTACTAAATTCTTCAATCTTAAATTTATTTTTATTCCAAATTCCAACTAACAAATTTGAATTTTTGGCGAGTTCCTCTGCCAACTGTTTGCCGGTCGACTTTAATGACATGAACCTCGTGAGTTTAATGGTGCGCTCGGAGCGGCGTCCAGTTCGGGAGTCCAACCACGTTGTCCATTTTTTTGAAAACTCTCATTCGCGGCCGCCAGTAATGCTGACTGTCATTGTAAGCATTTTTGTAGCCCGCAATGCGCGTAAAATTAAGGGACTGATTGAATGCAACAATGTATAGGAAAAAATTTTTACAAACTGCTAAGAAAATAAAAAATGTTAAATTTTTTGCGCGCTTTTTGATTTTATCTAAATATTTATTTATTTACAAGTACATACATACATCATGCCGACAAGCGACCAATTCCATTTCGGCATAATCTCCTTGTGTCTTTTCTCGTTTCTTCTTCCACCAGATCCATTTTTTCTGCATCTCGAGAGCTAATTTATAATTTTTTAAATTATATTTTTGCTTCCGGACTCAATTTGGGGATGAGATGTGCTGGGGTGAGTTGTCCCTGGGTTATCTTGGGATGAGATGGGGCGATCCTGGATTTGTACTGCATTTCTTAGGTTTTCTTTAATTTTTAAACCAATTCGATTGACAGCAGACAGGTGACAGAAGAAGTAACAACGTATTTTTGGTTATGGATGCGAAAATTCCTATTCGATTTTAAAAAATAGCAATTTAAAAACAAAAATAAAATAATTCAATTATTTATTTATTTATTTATTTATTTGTACATACACACACAGATCTGCTGCTTGATTGCCTCAAACTAAACGATATCTTTTCATCAATAATTTTCTTTTTTTTTTGCTTCTCCAACTTTTCCACCTTTCAAGTGTTGAAGGAACTAATTTAAGTTTTTTTAAAAATTATTATTTCATATTTTAATTTAAAAAATTTGAAGAAAAAATTGTTTTTAACCATTTTCTCGTTTCTTCTTAAGCCGTATCCGTCAGACCTTAGCTTATAAACCATTTTTGTAATCCTCCTCTGAAGTCAATTATGTTCAATATACGTGGTAGATGAGTACATTTCTATTTTAATTTTAAAAAATGAGATAGCAAATTTTGAAAGGAATTGAACCATAGAACAGGAATTTTTTTAAATAAAACAATTGTATCGTGCAATGTTTTCAGTTGTTTTATCGACTTTTTGCTTTGGCACAAGTGTACTTTGGCCGACCACGCAGTATTTTAGCCGACCATGGAAGTTTAGCCGACCACAAAATACTTTAGGCGACCAGGAAATATTTTGACCGACCAGAAATTCTTTTAGCCGACCAGGAAATACTTTAGACGACCAGGAAATACTTTAGACGACCAGCTCAAATCACTGAATAGTTTAACCGACCAATGTTTTGTGCAAAAACTTTAACCGACCAAAAGATTTTTTATTTGATTTTATCAAACAATTGAAACACACAATTTTAACAACGGCTGATATGCACCACTTAAAAAGATCTTCTTCTAGGATGTTTCAGTGTTAACGGTATGAGTATGCCTTTAGGCAATTACCAAAACCGTACCAACCGTACCAAAATTTTTGAGTGGCCATTAGGGACCAATACAAGGTTAAAGAGTCACAGTCACTCCGAGTAAAAGGGCAGACCGACCACTCAATTCCTTCATCTTCCGACTCCACGCTCTACTAGATGCCCAACTAGGCCTACTCAAACATCAACGCAAGCACTAAACACCAGGACCACCGCGACAGTCCGGACGCTCCGAACGCACAAAACCGTTCTTGGCCGCCGCACAACAACGACCGTTGCCCCCCTATCGCAAAAACGAACTCGGAATAAAGGAAAATGATGTAAATCTCAATGTTTAATGATTTAAATCTAAACTGCGGTAAGTTGGCGGTCGGTTAAAATCCTGAGGTCGCTTAAACTATTGAATGTGGTCGGCTAAAATCCTAAGGTCGGTTAAAGTTTTAAAAATGGTCGTCTAAAGTCGTGAGGTCTGTTAAAGTATTTTCTGGTCGGTTAAAGTAGTTCTTGGTCGGCTAAAGTAATTTCTGGTCGGTTAAAATAATTTGAGCCGCCGTGGCTCAGTGGTAGTGGTTCAGACTATCACTCATCCGATGACCGGTCGGAATTGCCTACGTGCAAGTTCGAAACCGTGAGGGGTCCGGTGGTTCACAAACAGCCCGATGTCAAGGGTGCTATCAGATAACTGATCCTACGTCAGATAGCAAGTACGACACCTCTCCTGGCCAGCGCCCGCATCCTAGAAGCCTTGGAACAACAAGGATGTCGTAGTTCCATCCACTCCTGAGCGTCTTCAGTGAATCTCAACCGGGCTTCGAAGCGTGTGCCATCGTCGAGCAGCATCCCCGTCATCCGAACAAGCTCAGTCGTGCCGTCACCTCTCCGGATCCTGCTGTTCGTCTCTACCACGAGTGTCTCACATTGTGTAATACAATTGATATGAGAAATAAAGTGTTAAAAAAGTGTAAAATAATTTTTGGTCGCTTAAAGTATTTTGTGGTCGGCTAAACTACTGCGTGGTCGGATAAAGTACACTTGTGCCAACGCTTTTGCTAGCTCAACGCTATTATTTAAGAAGCGATTTTTTAACATGTTGTACACGTTTTTTACGTCATAATTTGTGATTTTTGGCAAACCGGCCTTGGATTGTAGCGGATCTCCGCCAGGAACCTTGCATATACAATTCGTTAAGCGATAATCTGTCCGACACGTTACGTTAAATGGTCCTGGCACGAAAGCCCTGATTTTCCATTTTGATCTCATTTAGACATACCGTAATCCTTTGATGAAAGGTCCTTTGTCAGGAATTCCCTTCGAGACCCAAACTTGATTTGAAAATATTTTTGTCAACTAAAAGGGTCCAAAATCAGGTTTTCGTTTCGAGACCCAAATTTGATTTAAATTCTTGGTCTCACCACGATTTCCCTGAATGCTCATGTTGGTGCTCTTGAGGCTTCCAGGTCCAAATCTAAATTTCCTCTTCATATTCTCAGGGCGAAATCCCTGATTTATCAGGTTGGTGCTTTATAACGCTTGCGTTGGTTCCTTGGGCAAACCGAAATTACTCCATGAAGGAAATCTTAAAATCTTTTTCTTGATCTCAAATGGAAATCCGTGATTTATGAAGTTGGTGCCTTAGAACCTCTGCGTTGGTTTCTTCAGTTGGTCCGGTATTGATCCAGGCAAAACCTTTAGTAACCTTCAAAATGTCGATGTTGGTTGGTTGGGAAAGTTAAGAAAGAATCCTACATTCTTCTTAGCAAACGATCCTTCTTGCTCCGGTATTGGCCCTTCTTTGAAGTTGGTGCCTGAGAACCTCTGGGTTGGTTCCTTAAACAATCTTAAAATTCTCCAAGTGCGAAATGCCATTTTGGTTCTCCAAACTTCAAAGTGTCGTCTTTGTTGGAAAAAAAGCTTTCATTCTCCGATCGTTGGCTTTCCAAACGATCTTTCTTGGTCAGGTAGCGATCCTTCGGTAAACTTCAGAAGTTCGTTCTTGGTGCGGTATTGATCCCTCATGGTCAGGTAATGATCCTTCAGTAAACCTCAGAAGTTCGTTCTTGGTCAGGTATTGATCCTTCGGTATTCCTCAGAAGTTCGTTCTTGGTCAGGTATTGATCCTTAAAATTTCCTCAAATTCTTCTTTATTCCTCAAAGATTTTGGTTGGGGGAAAAATTTCTTTATTCTCCAATGGTTTCAGATCCTACAAATAAACCTTAAGTCATTTTCTATTTCTCCCTTTTCCTTCATTGGTCCGGTATTGATCCTTAAAAAATCCTCAAATTCTTCTTTAAATCTCTTATGAATCCTTCTTCCCTGGATGCTGTGTTGGATCCTAGTCTCCGCCAGGAACCTTGCATATACAATTCAACTATCGACTATTTGTCTGTGCGTTACGTTAAATGGTCCTGGCACGAAAGCCCTGATTTTCCATTTAGATCTTATTTAGACATACCGTAATCCTTTGATAAAAGGTCCTTTGTCAGGGATTCCCTTCGAGACCCAAACTTGATTTGAAAATATTTTTGTCAACTAAAAGGGTCCAAAATCAGGTTTTCGTTTCGAGACCCAAACTTGATTTGAAAATATTTTTGTCATCTAAAAGGGTCCATAATCAGAGTTTCGTTTCGAGACCCAAACTTGATATAAAATCTGGGTCTCACCACGATTTCCCTGAATGCTCATGTTGGTGCTCTTTAGGCTTCCAGGTCCAAATCTAAATTTCCTCTTCAGGGTCTCAAAGCGAAATCCCTGATTTATCACGGTGGTGCTTTAGAACGCTTGCGTTGGTTCCTTTGGCAAACCAAAATTACTCCATGAAGGAAATCTTAAAGTCTTTTTCTTGGTCTCATATGGAAATCCGTGATTGATCAAGTTGGTGCCTTAGAACCTCTGCGTTGGTTCCTTCAGTTGGTCCGGTATTGATCCAGGCAAAACCTTTATTTGGTGCTCCAAACGTTTCCCAAAGAGTTTCTTCTTTGTTGGAAAAGAAGCTTTCATTCTCCGATCGTTGGCTTTCCAAACGATCTTTCTTGGTGCGGTATTGATCCTTCAGTAAACCTCAGAAGTTCGTTCTTGGTGCGGTATTGATCCTTCAGTAAACCTCAGAAGTTCGTTCTTGGTGCGGTATTGATCCTTCAGTAAACCTCAGAAGTTCGTTCTTGGTGCGGTATCGATCCTTCAGTAAACCTCAGAAGTTCGTTCTTGGTGCGGTATTGATCCTTCAGTAAACCTCAAAAATTTGATCTTGCTGTGGTATCGATCTTTATAAAAGCCTCAATTCTTCTTTATTTTTCAAAAATCTTGGTTGGAGGAGAAATTTGTTCATTCTCCAATGGTTTTAAATTTTTGAAGGTTTGCTTTTGATTAGGTATTGATCCTTCATTAAATCTCAATGGTTCGGTCCTGATCCAGTATAGATCCCTCAATAACCCTCCGAGGTTCAGTCTTGGTCCAGTATTGATCCTTAAAACTCCTCAAAATCATCTTTATTCCTCCAAAAATGTTGGTTGGTGGAGATAAGTCTTCATTCTCCAATGGTTTCAGATCCTGCAAAGAAACCTCAAGTCTATTTCTATTCCTCCTATTCTCCTCCTCTTAATCCTTCTTCCCTGGATGCTGTGTTGGATCCTAGTCACGACCCCCACTATATACAATTCATTAGTGGGATTTCTGTCTGTCCGTCACGTTACGGAAAATGAACGTGCGAACTTTCCAGTTGTTTCCATTTCCTTTGCTTAAATTTGTCAGGGATTCCCTTCGAGACCCAAACTTGATTTGAAAATATTTTTGTCAACTAAAAGGGTCCAAATTCAGGTTTTCATTCCGAGACCCAAACTTGATTTGAAAATATTTTTGTCAACTAAAAGGGTCCAAAATCAGGTTTTCGTTTCGAGACCCAAACATGATTTGAAAATATTTTTGTCAACTAAAAGGGTCCAGTATGGAGCCATTAATGATCCATCAAGAAACCTCAAAGGTTCGATCTTGGTCCGGTCCAGTATGGAGCCAGTATTGATCCATCAATAAAACTCAGAGGTTCCATCTTGGTCCAATATGGAGCCAGTAATGATCCATCAATAAACCTCAAAGGTTCGGTCTTGGTCCAGTATGGAGCCATTAATGATCCATCAATAAACCTCAAAGGTTCGGTCTTGGTCCAGTATGGAGCCAGTATTGATCCATCAATAAAACTCAGAGGTTCCATCTTGGTCCAATATGGAAACAACCAAACAACCAAACAACCAAATATTTTGGTTGAGGCAATCGGTTGAACGCAAAAATTCCCGAAAATTACGAAAAAATAATTACGAAAAAAATTAGGCACGAAGCAATTGAGCTATGGGGCTATTGATAGTTGATGACACATTCATGATACAATGACACAATATAATTAAAGAAATGTTGAAAAAGTTTAAAAATTGCCGCTCGTTTTTTTGTTCTTAGTTGTCCTTGCCACTGGTCGTTTAAATTGAGAGTAATAAGTGATAAAAGGTTCAATCCTTAATTTTTCGTTAACTTTGATGAATGTGATAACGATCTGATAAATTAATTTTTCAGCTCTTGATTACCAAAAATTAACAAATGTAAATTTAAATTGTAAATGTAAATTGTATTAGTGCTTGAAATGAATTAATTTCTTAAAATAGTGAGCTTATTTTTGAAGATCCAATGAAATCTAAATCGCAAAAAACAGTTTACAATTAATGAAAACAACCAAATCTGTTATGCAAATTTTGATTGTAGGGCTCGCTTGAACGCAAAAATTCCCAAAGAAATGAGAAGCTTTTCTTTAATTGAGACAGATGTATTAAAAAATGAGTTCTCTTCTTTATTTGAGTTTAAGAGAACTCCCGACATGAAGAACTAAACCAAAAAAAACCAAAAAAACGGAATATCTGAAAGCAAAAATTATTGTGAATTTGTTCAGTTTTTCTCTGTGTTTCAAGAATTGTCGCGAGCTAAATGGTTGGTGTCATTGGTAATGTAAAATGCTTGTAAATTGATTGAAGATCGATCAAAAAAATGACAAAAAATAGATTATTAGGTCTTAAATTATTCGTTGATTTTGACAGAAAATTTGAGAACAACAAACGTACTGCCAAAAACGACAATTGTGAGTAGTACGTTGCGATTTTAAAAACCTAAACGTGACTTTTAATCTGTACAGAAGAATGTTGATACAAAAATGGGACAAATTTTTTGATTAAATTTTTGCACGGTGCGACCTCAAAAATGTTTAAAAGAAACAGCTGTATTGCTGAAGAGTAACAATACAGATGACGAAATCTGTAGCCGATTTTGCTCTCTTGCTCAACCCTCAAAAAATTACTTAAAATGCCACTGATCAACTGTGTTTCTTGTTGGTTGAGTAACTTTTGTCATAGCATAATGAAAAATGAACGCAAATTATAACCGAAGAAAGTTGGAATCTTCCACAAAAATATAGAAATAAGGAGCTTTGTTTGACTGTTCAGTTGAGAAGGTGCAGTTTATGAAAATTCGGGGACGAAGTGATAGCCCCAAAAATATGAGAATATTTAAGAATAATTAAAAAAAGATTTTGTTAATTTAGAGAAATGTTTGCATCGTTCCTTTTTTAACAGAATCGTTTTATCAAAAAACGTACTCTGAAAGGAAAAAACCCACTCCAATCACTCTTTCAACGGTGACCAATTTTATTTCTTGGAATTTCTTGGATATGTTTTCAGCCGACACGGAAGATGCCAAAGAACTTGCCGAAACGCCATGGCCGCAAAAATACGGAATACCAACATCATATAGGCGAATACACTTTTGAAATTGATACAGAATGTAAAAAATTGTTGATTTGATACAGCAGCAAAAATACAACAAGTTTATTTATTGTGTTGTAATAAATTTACGTAGTATTCGTGCATGGAGCGAATTCGTTTCTGACAATTTTGAATTTTCAAACCTATCAAAACTACTCCACCTCAATCAATTTAAATATTCTTTCAAGAAACCCTCGTTGAAATCGCTCTCCATTTTGACTTTTTTTTTACATCTTCGACATACTTCATTATTCAAAAATTATTTTCAAACCTCCATATGTGGAACCGCCATTGTGGAACGAGAATTTTAGAAAGCTGCGCTTCATAGCCCTTTCAACTAAACAACGGAACTATCGACCAAAACTAATAAGACAAGGTTGGCGCACTCGACATCAAAAATTACAATAAAAAATGGTTTTTATCTCCGTCGAGAAAATAGAATTTTAATTGTTCTAGGCGTTTTCATAAAATGATTTTTCGTTGAAATTTCGTTGAAATAAATCTCCCGAAATTATGAAAACTACTCCACGTCAAACAATTTGAAATTTGTACAAAATGCAACCGTTGTTAAAACCGCTCTTTCCATTTTGACATTTTGACCATTTCTCGGATTTCAAATAAAACTTCTATCCAGAAAATATAATTATACTCTGTACATATATATTTCAATTCGAAACATTTTGTTGACAATGAAAAACCATTGCACAGATTTTAAATTTACAAAAACTAAAAAAAGCTTCGTTTCATTTTAAAAAATTTCGAAAATTTTTAAATCAAACTTAAATTTTTTTTGTATTCATAAAAAAAATGAAAAAAAGTATTTGTTTGCGACGCATTTTTCGTTCCACCGAATTGACTAGTTCTAAAATATATAGCTTTGTCAAAATGGCACGGATTGTGCCCGATCCAACGTATGACGGCGTGTACAAAAATTTAAGACTTGATGAAAATTTTAATTTCAAAAATTTAATTAAAAATGAACAATGCACATGAGATGTATTTGCTTGCAAAGCATAGCTCCCTGCATCCCTCTCAAAAATTTGTTGAAATGCAGTTAAGCGATCCACAATATTGATGTGGATGAGAAAGACGCAAATGTCGGACATTTATAAATTTCAACATGGTAATCTAATTAGGTCTAGGCAAACCGTTCGCCTAGACCAAAGCCGAAGGCAGTTATGGTGTTGGAAATTTTGCCTTTTCTATTCCGATTATCTGCATATTTAGTTTTCTATTTTTCTTCAAAAATACAGATTGTTCTACATGAAATTATGAAAATTTGCACCACCCCGATTTCGATTGTGTGGCACTGAACCAAACTTGAATTGCACATTCCGGTTGTGCGGGATTAGGATTGGGAGAATTAAATTGGGGGATTGGGAGAGATTGAGAATTGGAGAACATTGGGATTCGTTCCTTTGCGATTAACGAGTTTTGTCGAATATTAACTACAAAAATACATCCAATTATCAAATTCAAAAAAATTAAAAATTAAATTCAAATTCAAAAAAATTAAAAATTAAATTCAAATTCAAAAAAATTCAACGACGATCTTCAAAAATTATTTGAAAAGAAAAGTTAAGCGATCAAGCGGTTAGCAAATAACCTGTCAAATAACCGGACCCCTTTTAGTTCAAATGAATACAATTGGCATTGTGAATTCGGTTTTGTAACAAACCGCAAAAAATGGGTTTAGTAAAAAAACACTCAAAGCATAGATCCGAAAATTAAGAAACATGGGTGGTCCTGACGCGATTATGTCAGTTAGTCGTTATGTCAGTTGACGTTATGTCAGTTGACTTTATGTCAGTTGGCAATTATGCCAAATGGCATTATGTCAGTTGGCATTATGCCAGTTACATTATGCCAAATGTCCGGACCCCAAATATAAATGCTTACAAACACAATTACAACACTGAATTAAGACGCGGACTGGGCACAAAAATGATATTTCAAGTTAAAGTTAATATTTAGATTTTCCCATTAATTTCAGTTATATCAAGACGTATTTGTTTATTTAATCAGATTTGTTAAAAATTGATTTGAAAATGAATGAAACGTCACATTACAAAAATCCAAAATGTAGTAAAATTGAAAATTGAAAATAAACGCGTATGCATGGGATTTTCCGCTTAACACCAATGAATATGAAACGTCCAAAAGTCGAAAATGTAGCATTAAAAGGAAATTTTGTAAACATTGTCGACCAAAAATAGAAAAACCTCAATCTTGCAATTCAAATGGTAAATTCACTTCTCTTTATGGAATAAATCTCTCCCCGCATAGCTACCTTGTGAGTCTAAACATTCTCCTAATATTCTAGCATTGCTGTGTTCAAAAATTAAATTCGAATTCGGTTGGAATTCAAAATGAGCAAAAATAATAAAAAATAAATCAAAGCAGGAATTGCAAAATAACTGTCGATTAAAACGTTCCCTCTTTAACGTTTTTTTAAAAAGACAGTTGGGTTCATTAAGCCAATTCTTACTTTAAACTGCAGAATATAAATTTCAAACCGATTTTGGATGCAAAAATACAAAAATTGTAAAAAAAAGTGAATGATATTGGATTTTTGTTTGAAATTACCGAAACCATCTTAATTTGAATGATTTACTCAGTCTTCCAGTTAAATTGTGAGTCTAAACGTTCTCCTCAATTCTGAGATTGACTAGCATTGTTCTGTACTATAAATTTAATTTAATTTAGTTTCATAGTTTAAAAAATTCAATTTTTTTGCGGTTGGCAACAGCTGAATTCTTGAAATTTGACAAAAAAAATCATCATTTTTGTAATAACTGACATACAGTGCGTCCAAAAAGTATTTAATTTAATTTAATTTGTAATACGCACCGGCAATTGTAAACGTCAGAGACAAATTTCAACACAGAGAACGGTCATAAGAATTGGCGTAGGGTGGGAAACGAGTTTCCCGAGAAATGTCCCAACAATAGGGCCATCAGATCATTATCAACAGACACTACAGAACAGAACAACGGTCAAACATCGATAAAGCAATAAACATCATCCAGGAAACGACGTCTCATTAAGCGGAAATCAATTGAAAGTGCCCGAGTGGCAAAAAGAACATCGCTTTCGAGAACATCGGGATTTCTGGACAAATCTGCAATCAGAGAGGAAGACAACGTATGAATCATGAAGAGCCAACAGAGCGGAGATCTAAGACAGGATTAAATCAACTGACATGGAGAAATCACTAAGAAAAACAGCATATTTGATTGTTCGTAGGTACATAGGAATCAACAAAGCGTCACATTCGGCGGAAATCAAGGAGAAAGCCCTCCCAAACAGACTCAGAGAACGTCACTTCGGGTAAACGGGATATTGATAACTGATAGGATCATAAGGCGATCTGGTTGCGGGATTGGGTCGTGCGGGTGAGGGAAACGATCGGCAGCAATGTTCAGGCTCTCATAACAAAAGTGGCTCGGCGTCCAGCGGCGTCGTTATCATCGCGTGAATCAGCTTCGGCGTCGCAACAAGCGGGAATCGATAGAATGCGCGATGCGAAAAGTTCCAAAAGAACGGCGAACAGAGATGCTCAGGACGGCGAAACTTCAGCGAATTCAATGATGAGTTGACATCGGGAACCATGGCGGTAAGACAGCAGCGAGGGACGAGAAAAGTTCGGAGAAAGTTCGAATAATTGGAAGCGGGTCTTCTGTAGAGTAGACACCAAATAAGGTCGGATAGGCCAACGGGTAACAGGTCGTGAGAAACAGTCAGGGAAAGTCCAAACAGGAGTTCGAATAAGGTTGGCACAAGGAAGAGACGGAGAGAAAATGGCCGCAAAATGCGGCCATTACAACGGGGAGAGAGCGAACAGAGAGCCGACCATTCGCCACCGATGCACGAGATCGAATATTTTTTATGTTTACAAAAATAACGAAAAGTAAAAAATTTTCAATGCAAAAAAATGTCGATTGCAAATTCACTCCATCAAAGGCTCGTTTTCCTTGTTCAAACTCTTTGCTGCTCAGAGTGAGTAGTTTGATTTATTTCAAAAAATGCCAATTATTATCTAAATGAACAATTATCAATTAATAACTAAATTTGAGAGCAGATTGCCGCCTTAACCTACGCCTACACACTTGGAAATGAAACTTTTAATTTAATCTTTGAGAGTTGACGTGACAAAGAGTGAAATTGACGCTTTTTGGACTTAACACTTCAGGACAAAAATCGTTGTTGATTAGTTTAATTTTTGTCTGTATTTCAGAGCCAACTGGTTAGTTTTCCTCGGTTGTAATTTGATTTAGGGGTCAGAAATAATAAAAAATAAATCAAAGCAAACCGTGCAAAAAAAAAATTTGTTTGCAAGTAAATACACCACATTAAGTGTTCATTAACCTACGCCTGCTTACACACCTTCTCCAGTCCCCTCTTGTATGCATAATTTCTGTAAACAAATTCTCAGAAAAAAATTAACTAACCGTTTGCTTTTGATTTAAAAATTACCTTTGAGTCTATTGAGTTAATTCCTACTTTAGCATACCAAAATTTATATGTAATAAAATTTCAAATTTGGGGAATTCTGTGAATTGATATTGGATGACCGCTTATACTACAAAAATAAAAGAAAAATATTGAATTTTTGTTTGAAATTAACCGAACCATCTAAGTCAATACATTCGTTGGATCATCCTTCCTTTTAATGTTACGGCAAAATCGTAAAAATGAGCTTTTCTCATTATCAACCAAGACCACAAAAACATCCGTTCCGATTCTTCCGTTCCGTTATGTG
>MQUG01000686.1:0-19647 GCA_007213375.1 Steinernema feltiae | reverse complement strand
TTCAGAAAATTGAGCAATTCCAAGATTGGGTGAAAGAAGTGGTCAAATGCATTTCGAAACTTAATAGGGAAGCTGTTGAGTGACAACAGGTTTCATGTTTTAAGCTTTTTTTTAACTGCCAAAACATTCAAAAAATATTGTTAGCAAGAGGTTCACACCTGTACGAGTGAAATATCTAATTTCAGTATAAGGCATAAACAGTCGTTTCGCCATATCCCGAGCCATATTCAAAGCCAGAAAAGCTTCTTCTTATTGCTCAACAAATGTAAAGACGATCGATCGTCGCCTTTTTATCACACATCTCGGAAATCGAATGGTCTTACCACTCGGAATCATCAATTTGATCTTTTCCAGAAACCTCTCTGCCAAGCTCATGTGATGAACGATACTGTATTTTTGTTGAATTCAAACCACAAGCAACTGTACAAACTGGATTAAACGTGAGTTTTGGGATGATTTTTCCGATGCATGCCAACTTGGCGCGCAACTTGGTACATCTTTTGGTGCCCGATTATTGGTGCCTAGATGACCGGAGCCAAGTTGTCCTGTGACAAGTTGACCTGGTGCCATGTTGGCGTCGCCAAGGTGTCCTGCTTAGTGATTTTTCAATTACAAAGCATGACGCTATAATGACAATTTAGAACGTACAACTTTGAGGTGATCACCTCAAAACTACCAATCATGCAAGTAGGAAAAACCTTTACGTTCCACGATAAATATCTCTACGCGACAAATCCAAGCCAACAGGAGTTGGTTTATAGATTCGATTTAACAATTCCAGTCGACGAAGCCAAGAAGATGAAGACAACGATTATAGGTGAAAAAAGCCGACTCATCGCTGAGGAAACTTCAACATGGGCACAATATCCTGTGGTTGTTTCTATGCTCCCAAAACCTCAAAGTAGCAACGCAACTAAGCTAAAACAAACGACAAAGCCAAAGAAGAAAGAAGAACTTCCGAAATCTAAAGCAGCAGAGCCCAAAGAGAAGAAAGAATCAGTTAAACTAGCTGAACCACCTCTTCAATGCGAATTTTGCCACGAATCATTGACGGAGAGCAAAACGTTCAATTGCGAGTTCTGCGCGGAAAAGGATAACAAACTAGAGGTAACTTCGGCAAAATTAATCTACTTTCCACTTTCCAGGTCTTTGTGTGTGGCACCTGTGTCGTCAAGAACCACGGAGATCACTTTACAAGCGTAAAATCCGTGATTTTTGCCGATAGCGTGTATAGAACGGAGAAAATCGGGCATGTTTCTCGTGAACCAGCAACTCCCAGCCAGAAGAACACCGCTCACAATGCCACAATAACCGCAAAAGTGACCGCAGAACTGAATTCTTACATGGAAAAACTCCAAAAAGATTTTGAGAAAGTCAATAACAAGGTGACGAGCTTGATGGCAAAGGCGTCGATTTCGAAAAAAGCAATGGACAAGGAAACTGAAGAGGTCTTAAAAGACGAAGCCGTAATTGTTGCGGTAAACTGCGGCTAGCCACAATTATAAATAATCATATTTGTTTTAGAAAATGGAGAAACTCGAAGATTGGGTTAAGGAAGTAGTTGAATGCGTTTCAAAGCTCAACAAGGAATATGGTGACAATGAGTGACAAAAGCTTTTCTGTCCTGTTTTTGAGCATTTAAATAAACAGTGTTTGGCCCACAATTCTGTATTAGAGCGACATTCTAGCGGTTCACGCTTAACACAAACATCAAACCACAACTACTTGCATTGTCATGACTATGGGCGCTCGCTTCACTTGGCAAACTGATCGTTAGCTGTTTGATGTTGACTTCATCTTGTTCTCGGGTTGATTCAGTCGTGGAGAAAATGGAATTTTCTGGCCTAACTAATGAGAACGCCCAAATTCAGCTATTTGTACGTCGTCGTGTTTCCGCTTTCTTAAGAGCTCCGTTCAGGGCAACCTACCTGAGAACGTGAGCAAATGGCACAAATGCAACGGATCTCTTTATGCTCATGATTCCGTTTCAACCAGTCAAGTTGCTTTTGTCAGTCTAGAAAACGCAATTCGCAACCTTCTCGTAGAACGTTTTCAAATTCATTCTTGGACTCATAAAATGCCCTCGCATCTAGTGATGCCCTCGCACCCTCGCATCTGTAACAAGAATACGTTGTGTGAATGAGTAATAAACTTCGTCACCTATTATGGAAATCGTTTTCATTCTGCCGATGTTAGTTCGATTGCATCTCCCTCGCTCAATCGCTCCTGCGAGAGAGAGCGCGGTGGAATTAGTATGCGTCAACTTGACGCCGCCGACTTGGCGCCGGACAACTTGGCGCCACCGATGCTCTGCAAAGCCGGCAAGCAAACCAACATCTAGACTAAAAGACAAAGGCAGCTACGCGGTACGATTGGCTTAGAACAACGTTGTCCTGCTTTGACCGTGCAAACGTGTAGAACGTCATCTCCATCTGTCTTAACGGACATTTTTCTTTCTCATCTTTTTGTGCGAAAACGACGGAAAGAAATGAAACCACTAAAACTAAGTATTTTGAGAAAAGTAGAGATCAAGTCACAGTAGAAGATCGTGCTATTCTGATTTTGCTTCTTGTAAAGCTGTTAAGGCTATTTTTTTAGGTCTTAGGTCCACTACAACGTTGATTGGTAATTCTCTTTAATACAAATCAATCGCCTATTTGTCGTCGATTGTCCAAACGACATTTCCCTCAATTCTACAGATGCATCACTCTCACTCAATCGCTGCTGCGAGAGAGAATGACGCTACCGTGCCATCTTGCACAGCATTCCTCTCTCAATTCGCATATTCTGCAGAAGCTCCTCCTCTTCCTTCTCTTCGTCCCCCTCATAGCTGCACATTGTAAATGCCCTTTTGCGCTGCACCCTAGAGAACGACTTTGCTGGCGTCCGCCATCGCACTGACAGTCGCTGCGCTGCCACAGTCGGTCGCTACCAGAGCGATCGTCCCTCACACGTTTACGCTCTCTCTCTCTCTCGCTCACTCCGGTCTTCCTTCCTTTCAGGCGCCTTCCGTCATGATGATGGAGACAATTCAATATCCGGCAGCGCAGAAATGTTCGTATCGCGCATCGTTCCGCTACCGCGACCAGATCTACTTTCTGGAGTCGAGCCCGTTGATGCTCTGTTGGCTGACTAGCGATAATGAAATCGACAAGAAGATTCTCACCATAAAGAACATCGGTTACGCTAACGCGCGCCCAACGTGCGAAGCAACAGTGATTGGAGGAGACAACGTCTATTTGTTGTCCAGAACCCCGGACAAGTTTATGAATCTTTGGAAGTTGGATATGAGGTTAGAGCGGGCGTTTTGAGGCTAAGCTCAGCTGCTTCTCCTGTTTAGAACGTTTGAAATCGAAGGCGTCATGTCGCAAATGCCGTTTTCTGGCGAACGCCGCTTTTGGACATTTTACAAGACTTTCCTGTACAGTACGGTCGACATTAGGTCGTCTTCGCTGTACCGCACCGATCTCTCGATGTATTTTCCGCAGAACGAACAAGTTGAGAAGATTCCAAAGGTTCGCTCTTTGGAATTTGGAGGTTTAAAAGGTCATTTTCAGTGCGTGCAATCCGTAGAGGAGGTAGTTGAAAGCTACAAATCGCCGCCTAAACAAGAAGAGACGGCTGCTTTGGACGGGCATTTTGCTTCAGAGGAGGAAAAGCTTCTGGTAACACATCTGCTGCTCTATTGCCAGTCCTTAACAGGCTTTTTAGAATCTCTTATGTGGCCGCCCTCCAAATGTGAAAGGCGATTTGAAGCGTGTTCCGCAGAACGAACAAGTTAAAAAGATTCCGAAGGTTTCGTTTCTCATGATTTTTAAGCTCTAAAAGGTCATTTTCAGTGCGTGCAAGCCCGTAGAGGAGGTAGTTGAAAGCTTCAAAACGCCGCCTAAACAAGAAGAGACGACTGTTGGGGACCAGTATTTCGCTTCAGAGGAAGAGAAGCGAGCGGTAACACATCTGCTGTACTATTACAGTTTTAACTGGCCGTTTAGTTTCTCCTCTGTGGCCGCTCTCCAAGCGTGAAGGGCGATATCGCTGACCGCAACTATAAGTTTGTCAAGATCGCTCACATCCGTCGCGATCCGGCCGCCTTTCGTCGTGAATTGATCCGCATGAAAGAGGTTTTCATTCGGAAGCTCGATGTTCAATGGGGAATGTCCTATCTGGTCATGAGCATCGTGGAGGACTACCAGAGAATTCACGACTGGGTGACCGAACTGATGAAGAACCCTGCGATCACGAAGAAAGCGATGGATGAAGAAGCTCAGAAGCTGATCCGGGAGGATGCTCTTCTTCAAAAGGTGAATTTTATGCGTTGTCGATGGGTACTGTAACGATAGAACTGTTTCAGAAGGTGGAAAAATTTGAGGCGTGGAAGAAGAAGATTCTGGGATGAATCGCAAAGTAATGCGGATTTCTACAGTCCGCTCGTCATGGGTCTTAGACCTCGCAATCCATATTTTAGCATTTATAACTATCTTTTATCATTTTTCACTAATTAGCTTTGCTCACTTGTCCTAGATGCAACTTTCAATAAATTGTCAAGTGTGCCAAACCGAGCCACATTCTCTAATAGTCGCTTTCGGCTTGTCACTGTTTTCATATCAGCTGTCAGCAAGCGACGCTCTTCAAACTTTCAGAGCTTAACGAGGAGAGCCTCACTAAGCAAGTTTGTGCTTCTGGTTGCGGTATATTGATGGTCAGTCACTGTGTTTATCGATTGGTGGGTGGTGAGTGACCTTACTACTGATAATTCATCGTCCATAACATTGAAAAACGAAATTATCCGCCTGAAATGCTGATCAAAAACAGCAGAATTCGGTGTATTGTGACAAATTGCCACTGAGCCCGTGTGGAAACAGTCAGAAACCTTTGTTTTTCAATATCCCCGACTAGGAAGCATTCAATTGGTGGCAAACGTGCCTTCAAGAGGTGAAATGGCATGCTCAAGATTGTAGGGGAGGCATATTTCGATCTTATTTCCTAGGGAACAGGAAATTAGATATGTAAAAGACAGACGCCCGTACGGACATCTGAACGTGCGACATCTTTCACCAGCTGATCAGTGGAGCAATGAGAACACAAGATCGCGATGGACTTCACAAGCGTGGCTTAAAGACGGCCAGATTGCATCGTGCTGCTTTTCACACATTGCAATATTGCACACAATCACGCTGTTTGCTTTCCGATCAATTCAATCCATTTTTCAGGCAAACATGGAGGCTGTCGACCTTCCCTTCATGTACAACAACAGGATTCAAGCAGCGAGCAGTCTGTTCATTGACGACAACGTGATCTGCTTTCCAGTCAACGTCAAGTAAGCGTTTCATTGAGAGAAGTGTGAGTAAATGTGCATCTAGCGGGCCGGTCCTTCCGCATCTCTACTATTTCAACAAAGCAGCAAACAAAGAAGAATGCAAACTGCTTTCCTCGCCATTTGACGGTCAAAGCGTAGATAACACCGTTTTCAAATGGCACAAGGCTAACGGTCGACTCTATTTGTTGGCCAAGAAGCAGAGAAATTTTGCGATTAATCGAGTTTTCTATGATCCTAGTTCCGTCCCTGGGATCTTGAAATCAGAAACTATTTTCACAAGGTGAGTCTTTCAGCATCGACATCAGTATCAATTTGATTTGCATTCAGGGAAATCGACAAACCACTCGAGAACATTTTGCAGAATGTGCGCGGGGATCTTTTCGTGGAGATTTCCAGCTCGTTTTGGGCGCTTTGGCTTTCAAAGGACCTCTGGCTTTCAAACAATTCCTTTCTTTCAGGTTAGCCGCGCGCAAATGTTCCCGGTTTTACCGGTCTTTTCAGAACATCAATACTTTGCTTCATTCGCTCACTCGAACAAACTCTGCTTGCTGAGCTGCAATCAAAGCTCCAGAGCAGTTTGGTGCTATTGGTACGACACAAGAAGTTTTGACCAACGGAGGATTGCGGTAGACGCGACAGTGGAGCGATACCTGTTCAAAACGGCTATTGACGCATTTGACACGCATGTAATCGAGGATACTGCATTTCTTTTTTGCGAAAAGGATAAGCAGCTTTTAAAATTCGATTTGAAGTGAGTAAACTCATGAAAGACTTTAATAAAACCTTAATTCAGGTCATTTCAGCTGAAAATTGTCACCTCCAAAGTGCCAATAACCCGAGATCATTTGAAATTCGCTTTCCACAAGCAATTCCTCTACGCCACTAGCAGAACGCTTAATGAAGCGTTGGATCGATTTGATTTGACGACGTTGATTGAGGAGGAAGAAGAAAACGGGCTCGATGAAAGTGCTGCAGTTGCTGCAGTTAAGGAAGCGTCAAGCGCAGAGGTTTTTTGATGACCTTTACAAGTTACTGAATTCCGGGTTTAGTGTCCGGTCTGTCTCGAGCCCTTCGAAGACCCAAAAGTGTTCAGCAAATGCGGTCATTCGATCTGCGGCGGCTGCGAGAAGAAGCTTTCGGTGGAGAACATATTACTAAGGACCAAGACGTTGACGTGTCCAGAATGTCGCGTTAGTACCGTAATCGAAATGGCTGAGTCGCTTCCCACCAACTGGGCGCTGAAGAGCGGAGCTTCAGCATTGAGTTCGTCTTGCACTTCAATGCAGAGCCCTCAACCAACTGGTTCTCTTCGATGTGAGTTCTGTGCAGAGGCGCTGACAGAAAGCAAGACGTTCAACTGCGAGTTCTGCGCCGCAAAGGACGCCAAAGACGAGGTCGTTCAGTTGCAATTGTTCTCAATTTCCAATTATCACATTTTAGGTCTTTGTGTGCGGTACATGCGTTGTCAAAAGCCACGGAGATCACTTTACGAGTGTGAAACCCGTGAAATTCGCCGATAACGCGTATCGAAAACTAAAGATCGGGCACATTTCGCGCGACCCAGTGAAGCCAGAAGAAGAGAAGACCGCTTTGAGGGCTGAAATCAGTCAGAAAGCCGATGTGGAACTCGATGTCTTCTTTGCTGAACTAACAAAGGATTACGAAAAGGTCAACAACCAAGTGACGAGTTTGATGGCGATGACCTCGATTTCACAGAAAGCGATGGACAAAGCAGCCGAGCAGCTCGTGAAAGACGAAACTGCCATTGATACGGTATGTCACTGGTTTGGAATCGATTAAAGACAAACATGTTTCAGAAGATCCAGCAACTCGAAGATTGGAAGAACGAAGTCTACAAGTGCTTCTTGACGCTAAACAGAAAGTGTCTTTAATCGTTTAGCCATACTTTGCATTAACATACTCAACTGCCATTGCCTCCTGTCTATCCCGGTCGTGCAAATAACTGTTCGGTCATGTATAAAATCATAAAATTTCAGTCTTCAGTAATTAATCTGCAACTATTAGCGCTCTCTTTTGGCACATAAGAATGTCATTTGTCCAAAGGCCCTAGGTAACACTAACTGGCCTCTCCCTTAATCCCGTGGTCGGGGTTGGTGCGTAAGGCGCGGGAAGCGGGGAATGCTACGCTTTCCGGTGGGAAATGAGCTGCAGGGCAGCTTAAGTATTACCAAGCTCTATCCTTTCTAGTCTTCAGATTCTCCTGCAATTGCGTCTCTGTCACCCAATCGCGGGCGAGTGAGAATGATGCAAGTTTGCAAACGCGCTCTCTGAAAACGAAGAACGGAAAAGAAAGCTTGAGGAAGACGTCGCGAAACGGATTTTTACTGGAAAATCCGTTTCGGAAATGGATGGAGCGGATTTTCAAAATCTGTGCACTGGAAAATCCAGCAACTGTAGGACTAGAACAACAAAGTCTACGAGTGCATTTTCAAGCTGAGCAAGCAAATCAATTTAGAAGGTGTTTAAAAATTCTGTTGCGTAGAGTTCCTGTTCTTGGTTGTCTCTATTCAACGGCTGTTAAAGCTTTTCAACACTCTCAGCTTCATGTTTTACACTTCTGAACCGCATCAAATGACCGTTGATCTAAAGGCATTTTTTAGGTATTTCTCTTCTCATCAATCGCCTTGGTGTAAAACACGGCCCTGGAACTATAACGGCCGCGCGATTGCCAACTTGTCGCTTGTTAGTATAGTATCTGAGGTTCAGTTTGTTCTGGAGCTGAATGCGGATGAACTAACTTTAGGTGATGACCTCTTCGTTTTCATGAAGCGGGCCACGAAGCAAAATGTCGCAAGTGTAAATATCAATTTCGGAAGCGGAAGTTGGAAGTGCCCGAAAGTCCCGGAAGTCGGAAGTTAGCAACAATGTTCGGCTTTTGTATTTCCTTCCTTCCGACTACTTCCGACTTCCGGGGGATCAAATCGGAAGTCGGAATTCCGCTCATCCCTGCTCCAAACACCCTTTCCTGCCGTCAGCTCTTTGATTCTGCCGATTCTCCTGCATTCTATCTCCCAGGTGCTATTGGGTGAGAGAACAGCGAAGTGCCGCCTCTGAAGGAAGAAACAACTGTCAGCGAGCGTTGCACTGAGGTAAGATTTCATTTGTAGCCCTCAAATGGCCGTTTAGAGCGATGACTGCAATCCGGCTATGCCCCGGATCGAACCCACTTTGGTCAATCAAGGAAATGGCGACGTTGAAGCGCTTCCGAAGGTTTGCATCTCTTGATCATCTACGCCTAAGAGTCTGTTTTAGTGCGAGGAGCCATTGCAGGACGTTGAAGGCTGCAAGAAGCCGCCTAGCAAGGAAGGGATCACTGACGGCGAGCGCAGCGTCGCGGAGGAAAGCAAGGACAATGTAATGCATCCATCGGCTAGTTGCGGTCCTAACCTTGCGTTTAGATTCCCCTCCCTAGCCGTTTTCCGAAAAAAGAAGCTCAACTACAATCTGCAAATCTTTAAGTTGATGAACCTTGAGGATGAGTACCTCGATCACTACAAGCGCTTAGTTGCCCTCTATTCGAACCCTCTGGTGACGCGGGAAACGGCTGACAGGGAAGTTTATGGATTTTCATTTATGTCATAACCACGTAGCGTAGACCTGTTGCAACTAGAAGTTTGAATAAAACTGCAACTTGTATTTCATTGATCATAACAGTGTTCGTTTACGATGAATCCGGCCAGTAAGGACTGACCAGTAAGGCGGATGCATCCGTGCCCTACTGAACAATGCTCTGTGTCATCGCTGTCGATTTGTCAAAACAATCGATTGCAGGCGCGCTCGCTCTCGCAAACAATTTTTCGCGAGTTCGATTTTGTTTGCTTCATTTCAACGATGGAGCGAGTTGAATTTCCCGGATTAAGTCAATTAATCAGCGGATCTAAGAGCATTTTCATCAATGATGAGATGGTTTGCTCTCTGGACAAGTAGTCAACGTTCTTCTTCCGCAGGATGCTCTTAAACCTCAATTTAGTTCTGATATTCTCCACTACTACGACCGCAAAAACCAACGATCAGACTCTTGCGGAACTCATTTAATTGCTCCCGTTGTAAGTCGCTAATTGAAACTACGGGAAACCTTGATTATCCGCGTTCAGGGCTACTTACGGGGCTGTATCACTTGGTTCAAATGTGATGCATTCCTCTACGCGTGGAACGTGGAAACGAGCAAAATCCATCGAATAAACTACAACGTCACGCGAAAAACAGTGCATAGTGCAATGCCCAAGCATTTGTTTGTGATTTCTGCGATCTGCGATATCAAAGTAACAATGAGATTTAGGATACAAAAGATTGATGTGCCGTGTGGAGAGCTGTTCCTACGAGTAAACAATAGCGCACAGATTGCGTATTGCCTAAGAGACGGAAGAAACTTCATCGTTCCTCGTATGTGGATTGCAACAAATTTCCGTTGACATCATCATCGTTGTTCAGATCTAGACTATTTCGCGTCATTTTGGCATTCGGATCAGCTGTGTCTACTGGCCAGTAACACAATGGAAATCGTCATTATCAGCAATGGTGCTGTGATGGACAAACGATCAATTACCACAGGACACGCGGTGAACATGGGGAAATGCACAGCACACGTAATAGGCGAAGAGGTCTTTCTGCTACAAGAGAACGAAGGCTCCGATAAATTGTACAAACTGAGTATGAAGTAAGTGATCGCTGATTTCAAAAGCAAATTAATTCAAGAATCTAGAACATTTGAACTGGAAGAGATCACTGCGCAGGTTCCCATCATGCAGAAGGACGCTGCTTTTGCTTTTCACGAGACGTACATCTACGCTACGAACAGAGAAAGCAAGACTTCATCGATGTTCCGATTTGATTTGCGATCGATGCTCGCAATTCCAGTGGCGGAAGAGGCGACCGCATCAACTGCAGAGGTCCGTTTCCCTTCCGCTCACATTGCTTTCATTGCTTTTCAGTGTCCGGTATGCCTCGAATCCTACGGAGATCCGAAAGTACTTCGCCAATGCGGTCATTCGATCTGCGGTGAATGTGAGCAGAAGATAGCAGTGGAAAACAGATTAGAGCAAAAGAAGACGCTGGCGTGTCCTGAATGCCGTGTCGCTACCGTAATCGGACTGAACGAGACGCTTCCCACTAACTGGGCGCTGAAAAGTGAGAATTTCAATTACTGTAATCATAGTTCTCAAGCCACTGTTTAGGTCTAAAAGCGGAGTTGCCATTGCCTTTTGCACGGAAAGAGTCCCTGCAGAGCATTCTAAACTGTGAAAACTGCAAAGAATCGCTCGCGGATGGAAAAACGTTCAGCTGTGAGTTTTGCGCTGAAAAGGAGAGCAAATCAGAGGTAACTACAGTATCTTTGCACGTCATCTTGCACCTCACAATCTTTAGATCCTTATTTGCGGCACTTGTGTGGTCGTCAGCCACGCCGAGCACATTAACACCGTGAAAAAAGCGGTTTTTGCCGACAAACGGTACAAATTTCAGAAGATCGGTCACGTCAACCGGGATCCTAAAGAGCCCCAGCAGGCGAGAATGATTTTGAGCGCTAAAATCGCCCAAACGGTGACCAACGAGCTCGGGAGTTTCTTCAAAAGCCTTCAAGGCGACTACGAGCGAGTGAACGACCAGGTTACTAACCTCATGGCGACGACGATGATCACTCAGAAAGCGATGGACAAAGAAGCTGAGAAAGTGCTGAGTAATAAAGCTGCGATTGATACGGTAATTAAAACGTTTAGAACAAACTGTTTATGTGTCAATTGCAGAAAATCCGAAAGTTGGAAAACTGGAAGACGAAGGTCTTTAAGAGCATTTCTGAACTGAACGAGGAATAGAATAAAGAAAGATAACAGTTCATTTTGGATTTTTCCAAGTACTACCTCATAAACTGAATAAAACGCCATCCGACAACATCCGACAGCAATGACAAGTTCACGTGTTTGAGTAATCAATCCGTCAAAATGCTCGGTTGCGCCGTCGAGTCAAGCAATAGTCTCGCCTACTTGTCCTTCTGTTCTGCGGCGCCATTTATGATTGAGCTTATAAATTGATCAATTCAAGAAAGACAAAGACAAGCTGGTTGGACGTGCGATAGCGTCATGGATAGAAACACGTCGAAAAGATACGTAAATCCAGTGGTGACATTGGCCTGACGTGATCTGTGAACAGAGCAACGCTATGTGCAACGGCTCACACCTTCAAAACGGATAAACGGCGCCGTTTCCATGAACCACAATCACAAAAATTGTGTAAATCTTAAAGTTGCATTGTAATTCATTCCAATCAATCCGGCTTTGCAATTTGAAGAAACAAATAGGACTGCCAATCAGTATCTCAAGACGCCTATGGCTAAATGCAACAGCAATTACCAGCTCATATTCGCTTTTTCTGAGTAATCTATCTGTCAAGTCAAGCGATAGTCCAAATTCACATTCAAATACGAACGCATTTGCTTGCTGTTAACACAGCGTGTCCTCAACAGGCGCAACGAATCCATTGCACATTCAATCGATTGACGCGAGCGTCACTCTTTTCAGTTTTATCGTAAATCTTCAAGATCATTTCAGTTGTTCCAATCATGGAAACCGTGGAATTTGTTGGTTTAGACCAGAACATTTCAAGATCAAGCAACATATTCATCAATGATGATGTGATTTGCTCGCTCGACAGGTAAGCAACGCTCAGCTTCCAGATTAAGCATTAATCAACTTTCAGAGATCAACTCGCATTCTACAACATCAACAGTAGGGCGTCGTTCATAGACTCACGCATGCGAAATTACGTAAGTTGGTCTATCACTCTCTCGCTCTCCCTGCAGTTCGCCGTAAATCCAATTCTAGAGCCAAGTTTGGCGTCAATGTAGCGGTCAGCTTTACGCTCATAAGTTCACTGCAACGATGCACGTAATCAGTAAAGTCGTCATTGAATCGAATGGACAGGTGCAATTTCATGTAATCAAGCAATTTCCATTGCCGTAAGTCTCCTCTCAACTCCTCCAACTCATCTAAACATCGATTTCAGCACGCCCACATTGCGCAGCCTCATCTGCGGCGAATTGGTTTTGCAATCAGACTTCACTGCGCTAAAGGGATACTGCGTTACGGACAGGACCAGTTTCACGCTTCCATGTACGCTGTGAAGCCTTGATTTGCGTGGATTTTAAGAGGAACATTTCAGATGGTAGATATTTTGCTTCGTTCTTCCACTCTGGTCAACTCTACGCGCTGAGCTCGCATCCTCTGAAGATTTTTGCTCTGCGGGATGGCGGCGTTGCCGAGCAGAATTTAATTAAAACCACACTGGGAAACAGATACTTCAAGTCAGTTCAACAAGCGCATGTAGTAGGCGACTCCGTCTTCTTGGTTTATCGCCCTAAATGGAATCATAACCGAATGTACAAACTGGACATGAAGTAGGCGAGCGATTGAGATGTTGATTTAGATGATTTTGGAGTTTAGAACTTTGAATCTCGAGGAAATTACGTCGAAAGTTCTGAATTTGGAAACTGATTATGGGCTGACGTTTCATCAAAAGTATCTCTATGCTCTACATAACGCAGTGATGAAGAGATATGATTTGACAAGGATTGAAGGAGTGGATGTTGGGAACGATCGCGAGGAGAGCACTACTTCAAATGCGGAGGTTTGATTTTTGGTCTTATCTTAGATTAGCTGCCATATTCTGGCCGTGCTTAGAGCTTAAGACCTTTTAAAAGTCAAAAAGTTGGTTCCAAGCGCAGTTTTGATCATTTGATCAGAATTAAGACAATTACCGCTCAGGTAGAGCTATTGAGCCCTAAATACCTCGTTAAACTGAAGCTAAACACAATTTCTGACATCTGATTGCCTTCTTTCAGTGTCCTATCTGCCTGGAGCCCTTCAAAGACCCAAAAGTGTTCAGCAAATGCGGTCATTCCATCTGTGGCAGTTGCGAGAAGAAAATTGCCGTTGAAAACACGTTCACTTCTACCAAAACGCTGACTTGTCCTGAATGCCGTGTCGCTACCGTAATCGGACTGAATGAAACGCTTCCAACAAACTGGGCGCTGAAAAGTACGTTTTGCTCAATGTTGAATGAGGTGATAGAGAGTTCTTTTAGAGAATTCAAGTTCGGTTCTCATGAATTCTTCAATCGTGAAACCCCCCAGTGGCAACAAGCAATGCGAAGACTGCAACGAGCCACTCGTTAAAGAGAAAACTTTGAATTGCGAAATTTGCGCTAAAAATGCGAAGAAAGTCGAGGTAAACACTGCTATGAGCGCTGATTTTATGATCTCAAAAACGTCATTCAGGTCCTTCTCTGCGGCTTTTGCGTTTTTAAAAAGCACAGCAACCACATTTCAAGCATCAAAACCGTAGTTTTTGCCGATACACAATACAAATCTCAAAAACTCGGTCATATCAGCCGCGATCCAGAAGAGCCCCTGAAGGAGAGAATCAGTTTGAGTCTACGAATCACGCAGAGAGTGAATGAAGAGCTCGACGACTTCTTTGAAGGCCTTCAAGGAGATTACCAGCGAGTGAACGACCAGGTCACCACACTCATGGCGACGACGACGATTACTCAGAAAGCAATGGATAGTGAAGCCCAGAAGGTGCTGAAGGACGAAGCGCTTATCGATACGGTATTTTGAGACACATTTAGAAACAAGGTGCAATGTGATGAATTTCAGAAAATCCAAAAGTTGGAAAATTGGAAGACAAAAGTCTTTAGGAGCATTTCTAAACTGAACGAAGAAGCTCTCCAATAATTTAACGAACTAAACTAATTGAATTGTTGCTGTTTTGTACCTCTTAACTGCCTGTGCCTTCATTGCCTCATTTTAAGAAAAAAATTGCATCTTTTATGTTATGTATAAGTTCTAAACAGTTGATTTTATGGGGGTATAGCTCAGGGGTAGAGCGCTCGCTTAGCATGCGAGAGGGCTGGGGTTCGATTCCCCATACCTCCAGTAATCTTTTAATTTTTGGTATGCCCGATTTACAAGATTTACGATCGGTTCCGACAATCAAATGCTAAAGTCTCACTTCTGTCCCTCTCTAATTCCCCCCACTTTTCTGTTTGACTCCTCCGCTGTTTCAAATAACAATCAGACTCAAATTGTCTGCTTTCATGCAAAAATTCGCTCAAAATCAGGATCAGACGGTTCTCTGTGCGTTCGGAGCACATTCGGCCAAAGGCCAACAACCGTTCATCAGCTCCTGTTTGAATCCGAGAAGGATTATTGAGCAACGGAACATTCATCTCCGCCGCACCCCACTGGTGCACCATCGCATGCGTGCAGCGGCGCGAGAGAGTGCAGACGATCAGAGAAATGCGATCTGTGTGTGCGCAGTGGAGTGCACTAGCAAGTTGTTTCCAATAAAGCTTTGTTTCGATTCTTTGCAATCTTTTCATTGTGGGACCAAAGCAATCTCAAGGGTTATTTAGTTTCGTTGCAGGACCCCCAGAGTTCACATTTTCGGTTTGAGACCCAAATTTGCTACATTATGGGATGTGGAACTCAAAGTGGTTCGGTCCGGTGTGATAATACCGTAACTCTGACCAAAAAATTCAAATCTTCGCCGTCTACCGAATTAAACCTCACTTCCTCTCCCCAAAACGGCTCGCGAATTAAGTCGTTTTCGAGTTCTCCCTCAGCAGGGGTCCTGGAATGTCTCCTCTCGTGCTATAAAACGCTCTCCGCGCGTCTCCAAACGTCAAAACATGAAGAAAAACATGGTCTTCGCTGGTAAGTTCCCTTCAAATTTCCCTAAATCCTCTCTCGCTCGCGCGAATCTGGTTCCACCGGCGCAGGGCGCGCAATTACCCGGATCACCCCGCGCTCTGTCGCACCGAGCGCGGCGACCCACTCATGCAACAGCGCAGCGAGTAGGCTGATAAATTGATTGCGCGACGAGCAGCAAAAAACTCGCTCTTCCGACTCGTCTGCGCTGCGCTGCACAGCAGAGAAACAAGAGCGCCGCACAAGGCAATTGTTTTCGCGCTCGTTGTCTGTAATCAGATCGTTTTCTGACTGTGCGACTCGCGATTCTCGACCAGAAAAGTCGTGTTTTTTTTTGATTTTATCTTCAAGTTGGCTATTTTCACTGCTTTGTGCATTTATACTGATGTGTGGGAGTTGGTGTTGTGTGGGGGTATAGCTCAGGGGTAGAGCGCTCGCTTAGCATGCGAGAGGGCTGGGGTTCGATTCCCCATACCTCCAGAATTTTTTGTCTTAATTTTTACTATTTTCTCTCTGTATTTTGGTATTTTTGGCCGCAAAACCCAAAAATCGGCATCAAAAACGAATCAAAAAAAGATTAGCAGCGAGTGGTTTCGATCCACCGACCTCTGGGTTATGGGCCCAGCACGCTTCCACTGCGCCACGCTGCTTCGGTCTCTCATGTCGTTGGTGTTGCATATAATCTGCCGTCAAAGCGATGTTCGCCGATCTTTTGATCGAAAACACGCTCACAGATTACGATTATGGACGATTTACGAAGTGGATCGTTGTCCGTGTTATTGTCTTGTAGTTTGACGACAAAAATAACGCGCCGCTCTGTAAACAGGTCCACCCGATTAGCGCTAAACGGGTTTCGTGACATCTGAACCACCGGCGCACCTTCAGCGATGGTGAATAGTCCGATTTTTGACCTTGAGAAATGGAATTGAGACATTTTTGAGCATTAGTACTGTTTCTGGCAGCTGGGCTGGGGCGATTAATTGGCTTTGATGAGGTGATCATGAGCGGCAAGAAGCTTTGATAGATTAGAGGTCTGTAACGCCAAAAGCCACAAGATCGAGCTGTCAGAGACCCTTTCCTTTGCTTCAATTCAATGTACCGAAACCTAGATCATTGCTACGTATCATAAATCTCCCAAAAATGGCGAAATTCGAACGAATCGAGCGACCTCCTGCCGCTCAGGTCGAGAGAGAGAGAGAGAAATGATTGACAATTCACCCATTTCTCGCAAAAACACGTACCGTAGTCGCCGAATTCGAGCGTTTTCGCTTCGCACAAGGTAGAATCAGGGCTGACGCAGAACCGCTGTTGTCTCCACGCGCTTAATGAGCCGGAAACGCTTGCGCTAATGAAGTTAACCGTCCAGTTATCGTAATTAATAGCCGCCTGAGCAGTTGGAGCCTACTGTTTAACCCTGAAAATGTCATTTTTCGTCGTTTCGCCTATTCGAACTCAAAAAACCGGTTAATCAAGTAGAACGCCAGTCTGCAAATTAGGGTTATCAGCGGTTGAAATCGCGGTGTTCGGTGACTTTGAGGAAGTTGGGTGCTTTTCTAATCGGTCTCTATTAACGACTGATCATCTGAGTTATGGCAGAGCGTCCGCGTTGTTTTCTAGGTCTATAGTAGGTGAATCTATCAATGCAACGTCCAAATCAATCACCCCAGATAGTTGTTTATCTTTGCGCCGACCGTAAAATCGACGAATCAGTTGATTCAAAGGACAAAAATCGTCTGGGTTTACGTTTTACCACGCAAAAGTAGGTTGTAATCAGGAGTCTTAGGCCTAATTCTCCGTTCTACCGTGCTCGTAGGAAGAGAAGTGCACTGAAGTTCCTTTTTCGTGTTTGCCACTTGTCATGAAGCGACGTTCTAATGCGTTCTGTCAGGTTGACTTCAACATTGACACCACATTCAGTTAGCCAAAACTAACGAAAAACGTCATAATAACTTGTCCGTCGACGTTTTTCTGTTTTGCATTGCTCTAAGAGCGTGTTTTGCCGACCTGAAACCGCCATTTCACAAATCAAATGTCCAGAAAAGCGGACACAATGAAAAGTGCAACAATATTGACTGTTTTAGAACATTTTCCTATAATTGAGTTAAATTTTCTAGTAAACATGCTAGTGAGGACATAAAATACAGCTTTGTAATGTCACTGATTAGCTTAGCCGGTAGATGTGACCATTTTCAGTTAACAATGATGTCATTTCTCGAATTCCGCAAACAATCAATTCGACCGGTCATTGAGATCGTCGTTTCTGGTTCAGAAAGGCAAATTTACTGTCAGTCGTGTGAAAAGTCGCTGTTCTCTCCGCTTTCTTTCAAAAATGTGAACCTTTGTAGCTTGTTTTAGCTGGCAATAAGCCTCATAAAGCCGTCTGTTATGTCAATGGGATTTCTAGTCATGCTCATCAGTGATTAGCAGCATCACGAGCCATTTTTTGTCTAAAACACGGTTGAATGTTGAAATTTTAACGCTTTCGATGCTCACTTACAATAAGCCTTGTTTCTGTCCTAAAGGGTTACCGTAATCTATATCTGGGTGTTCTCTGACGTCATTTGATCGCTAGGATTTCCTGCCTTGCGCTGTAAAATCCAAAAATAACTTGAAATTCTCGTCTCTTTTTTTGGTCGCTGGTTTTTCGTCGTCTTCCGCGCAACTGCAACTCCGCGTTCCCAATTCAGCTGCCAGCTCGCATCAGAAGACTCGATCGTCTTCGCTGTCCCGTCGCGTAATTACCATATCAAAGGGTTGAAACACGCTTTCGGCATCGTCGTTCAATGCATCAAAAGCCCCCTCAAGCGACCTTGGCGTTCAGCACGCGCAACGCGCTATTGATTGATCGCGCCTGCGCTTCACGAGGAGACCAAAATCCAATTTCTTCGTCGTTGGCCTTTCGCGGGTGGTGATACCCGCGCGGCGCGCAAACCTCCTAGTCTGCGACTTCCGACCGATTCCACGCGCACGTAGCATGAGAAGCAGCTGCCTGTGGCTATGCTCGGCCTGATCATCTACCTCAACGACCGTCTTCGCGCTCTATTTATCGTGGTATACGGTAGCGTCCCTTCTGAGCCGCTAGCCGTTGAAGCACCCCCTCCTGTCGACCCAAAACAGCAGCGATCGAGGCGACGACGGTGGATTCCGAGCAAAATTCTGTTGCAAGAATTGTCGTGACTCGCTTTCACTCACCGTACCTCTCGTCTCAGGAGCCCAAAACAGCCAAAACAACCACCAAGCCGACCCTTCGTGGGTGAGTTTCTTCGCAAACTGGAAGAACGGTTCAACAACGTCGGCCGACGACAACAAATCAACGCGGAAGAAGAGAGTGAGGAAGGGGGCCGCCGGAGACGACGGCCCAATGGCCGACCGTATCGCCACTCGCGCACAACGACTGCTTGTCGGCGCGGAGAACGCCACCGCCGCTTACAAGGAAGTCTACGTTGATCAGTGGCATCCGACTGATAATCCTCAGGTTGGTGTTGTTATGATTAAATCTAAATTTCAATGCATATGATGACGACGTTCTGCTCTATGTGAAATGTGGGGGTATAGCTCAGGGGTAGAGCGCTCGCTTAGCATGCGAGAGGACTGGGTTCGATTCCCCATACCTCCAGAAGCTTTTAATTTTTGTTTGATGCATCTGTTCCGACAATCAAAAGCTAAAATCTCTCCTTTGTTGCGTTCTCTTCTCACCCATTCACTTTCTGTTTGTCTCCTCCGTTGTTCAAATAACAATCAGACTGAAATTGTCTGCCACAAACCAAAATTTCGCTCAAAATCAGGATCAGACGGTTCTCTGTGCGTTCGGAGCACATTCGGCCAAAGGCCAACAACCGTTCATCAGCTCCTGTTTGAATCCGAGAAGGATTATTGAGCGGCGAGACAATGATCGCTGCCGCACCCCACTGATGCACCATCGCACGTGAGCAGCGGCGCGAGAGAGTGCAGACGATCAGAGAACCGCGCTCTGCTGTGTGCGCACTGGCGTGACTTCTGACTTGTAACCAACTAAACTTCGCTTTGATTTGTTGCAATCTTTTCATTGTGGGACGAAACCAATCTCAGGGTTCTGTGTTTTCGTTGCGGGATCCAAAAAGGTTACATTTTCAACAGAAAAAACAGACTTCGATGATTTTCAGTACTGTAGGCACTCGAAATACGCGCTTTTCAATTTATAAAAGCTTTTCTCGTGTCAAAATCTTCGAATCTGAAATGTCGCACATTCAGAGCTGTGTGGATAATACCGTAATCTCCGTTTTTTTTCAATTTTTCGGCTTTCTTGGGCGCTTAAGTTGATTTAACCCAATTCGTGTCAGAACCACTCATCATCAATTCATCACGCAAATTCCACTTCTTCACGTCATTTTTTGCTTGCACCCATAAGACCAGTTTTCCGTATCGCTCTATTTTGCACGATTCCCGATTTAATTCCTCACCGCTAGTCACGTCGTCGAAAGTTCACCAATCGGTCTCTCGTCACGGCGAATGTTCGATGCTCAAACCGGTTTTCGCTCCAAAAAACGACTGAAAATTGCATTTCAGGGTAACATAAATCTATGCACAGCAGAGAACAACTTGTGCGATGATCTGCTACACGAAAAGGTAC